>JAKZAP010000202.1:0-52500 GCA_023053575.1 Branchinecta lynchi | reverse complement strand
GACTGACTATCTGTCTCTCTTGACTGACTTTCTGTCTCTCTTGACTGACTGTCTGTCTGTCTAGACTGACTGAAGGTCCGTCTGTCTGGACTGACTGTCTGTCTGTCCTGACTAAAGGTCTGTCTTTCTTGACTGACTGCTTGTCTGTCTTGACTGACTGTCTGTCTATCTTTCTGTCTTCCCCTTGATTTTGAGGTATCTGACTGTCTGTCTGTCTTGACTGTCTGTCTGTCTGCTTTCTGTCTTGACTGACTGTCTGTCTGTTTTGACTGTCTGTCTGTCTTGACTGACTGTCTGTCTGTCTTGACTGACTGTCTGTCTGTCTTGACTGACTGTCTTGACTGTTTGTCTGTCTGTCTTGACTGACTTTCTGTCTGTCTGTCTTAATTGACTGTCTGTCTGTCTTAAATGTCTGTCTATGTGTCTGTCTTGACTGACTGTCATTCTTGACTGACTGTCTGTCTTGACTGACTGTCTGTCTGACTGACTGTCGATCTGTCTGTCGGTCTGTCTGTCTTGACTGACTGTCTGTCTGTCTGTCCTGACTGACTGTCTGTCTGACTGTCTGTCTTGAGTGACTGTCTTGAGTGACTGTCTTTCTTGACTGACTGTCTGTCTGTCTGTCTTGACTGACTGTCTGTCTTGACTGACTGTCTGTGTTGACTGACTGTCTGTCTGACTGACTGTCTATCTGTCTGTCGGTCTGTCTGTCTTGACTGACTGTCTGTCTTGACTGACTGTCTGTCTGTCTGTCCTGACTGACTGTCTGTCTGACTGTCTGTCTTGACTGATTGTCTGTCTCTCTTTTCTGACTGTCGGTCTGTCTTTACTGACAGTGTGTCTGACTTCCTGTCTGTCTGTGACTGACTGTCTGTCTGTCTTTCTGTCTGTCTTGACTGACTGACTGTCTGTCTGTATGTCTTGACTGATCGACTGTCTGTCTCTCTGTCTGTCTTGAATGACTATCTGTCTGTCTGTCTGTTTGTCTTGACTGACTGTCTGTCTTGACTGACTGTCTGTCTTGACTGACTGTCTGTCTTGACTGATTGTCTGTCTGACTGACTTTCTATCTGTCTGTCGGTCTGTCTGTCTTGACTGACTGTCTGTCTGTCTTGACTGACTGACTGTCTGACTGTCTGTCTGACGGTCTGTCGGTCTGTCTGTCTGTCTTGACTGACTGTCTGTCTTGACTGACTGTCTGTCTGTCTGTCCTGACTGACTGTCTGTCTGACTGTCTGTCTTGAGTGACTGTCTGTCTTGACTGACTGTCTGTCTGTCTGTCTTGACTGACTGTCTGTCTTGACTGACCGTCTGTCTTGACTGACTGTCTGTCTGACTGACTGTCTATCTGTCTGTCGGTCTGTTTGTCTTGACTGACTGTCTGTCTTGACTGAGTCTGTCTGTCTGTCCTGACTGACTGTCTGTCTGACTGTCTGTCTCGGGTGACTGTCTGTCTTGACTGACTGTCTGTCTTGACTGATTGACTTTCTGTCTGTCTTGACTGACTGTCTGTCTGTTTGTCTTGACTGACTGTCTGTCTTTACTGACTGTCTGTCTAGACTGACTGTCTGTCTTGACTGACTGTCTGTCTTGACTGAATGTCTGTCTTGACTCACTGTCTTTCTGTCTTGACTGACTGTCTGTCTGTCAATCTTGAATGACTGTATGTCTGTCTGTCTGTCTGTCTTGACTGACTGTCTGTCTGTCTGTCTTGACTGACTGTCTGTCTGTCTGTCTTGACTGACTGTCTGTCTGTCTGTCTTGACTGACTGTCTGTCTGACTGTCTGTCTTGAGTGACTGTCTGTCTGTCAGTCTGTCTGTCAGACTGACTGTCTGTCTTGATTGACTGTCTGTCTTGACTGACTGTCTGTCTGTCTGTCCTGACTGACTGTCTGTCTGACTGTCTGTCTTGAGTGACTGTCTGTCTTGACTGACTGTCTGTCTTGACTGAATGACTTTCTGTCTGTCTTGACTGACTGTCTGTCTTGACTGACTGTCTGTCTTGACTGACTGTCTGTCTTTACTGACTGTCTGTCTTGACTGACTGTCTGTCTTGACTGACTGTCTGTCTTGACTGACTGTCTGTCTTTACTGACTGTCTGTCTTGACTGAATGTCTGTCTTGACTGACTGTCTTTCTGTCTTGACTGACTGTCTGTCTGTCAATCTTGAATGACTGTCTGTCTGTCTGTCTGTATTGACTGACTGTCTGTCTGTCTTTCTTGACTGACTGTCTGTCTGTCTGTCTTGACTGACTGTCTGTCTGACTGTCTGTCTTGAGTGACTGTCTGTCTGTCAGTCTTGACTGACTGACTGTCTGTCTTTCTTGACATAACTGACTGTCTGTCTGTCTGTCTTGAATCACTGTCTGTCTATCTGTCTGTTTGTCTTGACTGACTGTCTGTCTTGACTGACTGTCTGTCTGACAGTCTCTCTGTCTATTTGTCTGTCTTCACTGACTGTCTGTCTTCTTGACTGTCTTGACTGACTGTCGGTTTGTCTGTCTATCTTGACTGAGTGACTATCTGTCTCTCTGTCTTGACTGAGTGTCTGTCTGTCTGTCTTGACTGTCTGTCTCTCTGTCTGTCTTGAATGACTGTCTGTCTGACTGTCTGTCTGTCGGTCTGAATGTCTGTCTATCTGTCTTGACTGACTGTCTGTCTGTCTGTCTGTTCTGACTGACTGTCTGTCTGACTGTCTGTCTGTCTGTTTGTTGACTGTCTGTCTGTCTGTCTTGACTGTCTGTCTGTCTGTCTGTCTGTCTGTCTGTCTGTCTGTCTGTCTGTCTGTCTGTCTGTCTGTCTGTCTGTCTGTCTGTCTGTCTGTCTGTCTGTCTGTCTGTCTGTCTGTCTGTCTGTCTGTCTTGACTGACTGACTGTCTGTCTGTCTGTCTGTTTGTCTTGACTGACTGTCTGTCTATCTTGACTGACTGACTGTTTGTCTGTCTTGACTGACTGACTGTCTGTCTTGACTGACTGACTGTCTGTCTTGACTGACTGTCTGTCTGTCTGTCTATCTGGACCGACTGTCTGTCTTGACTGTCTGTCTGTCGGTCTTGAATGGCTGTCTGTCTTGACTGACTGTCTGTCTTGACTGACTGAATGTCTGTATGTCTGTCTGTCTTGACTGACTGCCTGTATGTCTGTCTTGGCTGACTGTCTGTCTGTCTGTTTGTCTTGACTGACTGAGTGTCTGTCTTGACTGACTGACTTTCTGTCTGTCTGTCTTGACTGACTGTATGTCTACCTTGACTGACTGTCTGTCTGTCTGTCTTGACTGAAAGTCTGTCTGACTGTCTGTCTGTCTGCCTGTCTGTTTGTCTTGACTGACTGAGGGTCTGTCTTGACTGACTGACTGTCTGTCTGTCTGTCTGACTGACTGTCTATCTGTCTGTCGGTCTGTCTGTCTTGACTGACTATCTGTCTTGACTGACTGTCTGTCTGTCTGTCCTGACTGACTGTCTGTCTGACTGTCTGTCTTGAGTGACTGTCTGTCTTGACTGACTGTCTGTCTGTCTGTCTGGAATGACTGACTTTCTGTCTGTCTTGACTGACTGTACTGACTGTCTGTCTAGACTGACTGTCTGTCTTGACTTTCTGTCTGTCTTGACTGACTGTACTGACTGTCTGTCTAGACTGACTGTCTGTCTTGTCTGTCTGTTTGTCTTGACTGACTGAGTGTCTGTCTTGACTGACTGACTTTCTGTCTGTCTGTCTTGACTGACTGTATGTCTACCTTGACTGACTGTCTGTCTGTCTGTCTTGACTGAAAGTCTGTCTGACTGTCTGTCTGTCTGCCTGTCTGTTTGTCTTGACTGACTGAGGGTCTGTCTTGACTGACTGACTGTCTGTCTGTCTGTCTGACTGACTGTCTATCTGTCTGTCGGTCTGTCTGTCTTGACTGACTATCTGTCTTGACTGACTGTCTGTCTGTCTGTCCTGACTGACTGTCTGTCTGACTGTCTGTCTTGAGTGACTGTCTGTCTTGACTGACTGTCTGTCTGTCTGTCTGGAATGACTGACTTTCTGTCTGTCTTGACTGACTGTACTGACTGTCTGTCTTGACTGACTGACTGTCTGTCTTTCTTGACATAACTGACTGTCTGTCTGTCTGTCTTGAATCACTGTCTTTCTATCTGTCTGTTTGTCTTGACTGACTGTCTGTCTTGACTGACTGTCTGTCTGACTGTCTGTCTGTCTGTCTGTCTGTGTCGACTGACTGTCTGTCTTCCTGACTGTCTTGACTGACTGTCTGTTTGTCTGTCTATCTTGACTGAGTGACTATCTGTCTCTCTGTCTTGACTGAGTGTCTGTCTGTCTGTCTTGACTGTCTGTCTCTCTGTCTGTCTGTCTGTCTTGAATGACTCTCTTTCTGACTGTCTGTTGTCTGTTTGTCGGTCTGAATGTCTGTCTGTCTGTCTTGACTGACTGTCTGTCTGTCTGTCTGTCTGTCTGTCTGTCTGTCCTGACTGACTGTCTGTCTGACTGTCTGTCTGTCTGTTTGTTGACTGTCTGTCATGACTGACTGACTGTCTGTCTGTCTGTCTGTCTGTCTGTCTGTCTGTCTGTCTGTCTGTCTGTCTGTCTGTCTGTCTGTCTGTCTGTCTGTCTGTCTGTCTGTCTGTCTGTCTGTCTGTCTGTCTGTCTGTCTGTCTGTCTGTCTTGACTGACTGACTGTCTGTCTGTCTGTCTTGACTGACTGACTGTCTGTCTGTCTGTCTTGACTGACTTACTGTCTGTCTTTCTTGACATAACTGACTGTCTGTCTGTCTGTCTTGCATCACTGTCTGTCTATCTGTCTGTTTGTCTTGACTGACTGTTTGTCTTGACTGACTGTCTGTCTTGACTGACCGTCTGTCTTGACTGACCGTCTGTCTTGACTGACCGTCTGTGTTGACTGACTGTCTGTCTGTCTGTCCTGACTGACTGTCGGTCTGACTGTCTGTCTTGAGTGACTGTCTGTCTTGACTGACTGTCTGTCTGTTTGTCTTGACTGACTGTCTGTCTGTCTTGACTGACTGTCTGTCTTGACTGACTGTCTGTCTGACTAACTGTCTATCTGTCTGTCGGTATGTCTGTCCTGACTGACTGTCGGTCTGACTGTCTGTCTTGAGTGACTGTCTGTCTTGACTGACTGTCTGTCTGTTTGTCTTGACTGACTGACTGTCTGTCTTGACTGACTGTCTGTCTTGACTGACTGTCTGTCTTGACTGACTGTCTGTCTTGACTGACTGTCTGTCTTGACTGACTGTCTGTCTTGACTGACTGTCTGTCTGACTAACTGTCTATCTGTCTGTCGGTATGTCTGTCTTGACTGACTGTCTGTCTTGACTGGCTGTCTGTCTGTCTGTCTTGACTGACTGTCTGTCTGACTGTCTGTCTTGACTGACTGTCTGTCTTGACTGACTGTCTGTCTTGACTGACTGTCTGTCTTGACTGACTGTCTGTCTTGACTGACTCTCTGTCTTGACTGGCTGTCTGTCTGACTAACTGTCTATCTGTCTGTCGGTTTGTCTGTCTTGACGGACTGTCTGTCTTGAATGACTGTCTGTCTGTCTGTCTGTCTTGACTGATTGTCTTTCTGTCTGTCTTGACTGACTGTCTGTCTGTCTGTCTTGACTGACTGTCTGTCAGACTGTCTGTCTTGAGTGACTGTCTGTCTGTCTGTCTTGACTGACTGACTGTCTGTCTTTCTTGACATAACTGACTGTCTGTCTGTCTGTCTTGAATCACTGTCTTTCTATCTGTCTGTTTGTCTTGACTGACTGTCTGTCTTGACTGACTGTCTGTCTGACTGTCTGTCTGTCTGTCTGTCTCGACTGACTGTCTGTCTTCCTGACTGTCTTGACTGACTGTCTGTTTGTCTGTCTATCTTGACTGAGTGACTATCTGTCTCTCTGTCTTGACTGAGTGTCTGTCTGTCTGTCTTGACTGTCTGTCTCTCTGTCTGTCTGTCTGTCTTGAATGACTCTCTTTCTGACTGTCTGTCTGTCTGTTTGTCGGTCTGAATGTCTGTCTGTCTGTCTTGACTGACTGTCTGTGTCACGGTGTGACCATAATCAGTTTAGAGTGGCAAACCCCTCTTCATATCATTTCACCCGAGGCAACAAACAGTGAATGAATTAGTCATAGTGATACCTTTTTGTTCTGGATCTTGTTAGAATATATCTGGTCTCGTTAGAGTAAACACCTTTGAGAGTTTTACCGTGTATTAGGTCGTCACAACTGGTGACAGCGGTGGGATTAGTTTGGCAGTACAATTTCGAGCAAACGAAGGTAAGATTGCGAAGTCGAAATTTGTACAGACCTAAGCGGTTTTTGAGTAAAGGCTCTAAGCGAGAACTAAGTTATTCTCAGGAAGTGGTAGGACTACTTTCAAGTGAATAGTTAAGTCGTGTAGGTTACTGAATTAGAAGGCCCAGATTAAGCTCCGGGAAATCCAGTGAGCCTAACGCCTAAACTATTAAGACTGGAAAAATTTAATCGTGTGTCGACTAGGCAAGAAGCGAAGGCTCAAGGGGCTAGTCACCAGGAATTGGTACCCGATGGTCGTTCATTCCGAGCAGAGACGGTAAAGGGTGATCCAAAAAATACCGTAGACAAAGTTAGAACGGAAAAAAATAGTAATATGAACGAAAATATCGGCGAATTAGTTTCTCAGTTCAAAGATATGTTCAAGCTTATGCAAGAACAGAAAGCGGCAGACGACGCACGTCACGAGAGAGAGAGACGGGAGTTGTTAGAAAAAATGGCGAAGCCGCGAGAACCGACTCTACAGAAAATGTCAGACGGGGATGACGTAGACTGTTTTTTAACAGCTTTCGAAAATACAGCTGCGCTATGCGCGTGGGACGACCCGACAAAAGCTTTACGCCTAATTCCACTACTCACAGGGAAAGCTTTAGAAGTCATTTCGGGAATGAATCAAACACAATTACGCGATTTTTCAGCGGTAAAAGAAAGTATTTTGAAAAAATACTGTATTTCCCCCGAAACATATCGCATAAAGTTTCGCAGTTTACGCATGTCAGAAGCCACGTCATTCCAAGAACACGCCGACAAATTAGAGTTATATTGCTCAAAGTGGTTAAAAGTAACCGAAGCCGACGTTAGCAGCGCATCAGATTTACGTGCAGCTAAGATAAAGCAGATCATGACAGAGCTGACGCTAGAACAATTCGTCAACAGTATTTCCTTTCCAGGCCTAGTTATACACCTTAAGCAGTTAGCCCCAGCTACAATGGCCGAAGCAGTCAGACACGCAGAAAACTACGCTGAAGCTAACAAAGGGGCCAAAACACAGACACGATTCCGAGCTGGAGGAGGGGATACTGCTGCGGAACCAAGCCGCCAAGCAGATAAACGGCCAAGTAAGTACAACGCCGCAGAAATCAAATGTTTTAAGTGCAATCTGTTCGGACATTACGCCAGGGATTGTACCGAGACAAAGCCAGACAGACACACAGACATAAAGCCGAAAGCCAAATACGTTAAAAGCGCATACGTTCGTACTTCGAAAGTATCGGGTTCGCACCGCCCACTCGACGGAATTTTGCTACACGACTGTAAGTCAGAGAGTAACCCTGCACACATAGTCGTAGGTGACATAAATGGAATAGAAACCGAGATGCTTATTGACAGCGGGAGCGACATAACTCTAGTACGAAAGGAGCTAGTAAAGAACGTTTCGCTAAATGAATCGGTAGTTTTTAAAGTAGGTTGCGTTCACGCAGATATTAAGACCTTGCCATCAGCGACTGTTCAGCTATCGTACAACGATAAAGTATTCGGAAAACGCACCGAAAAGATCAACGTGGCAGTCTCAGACAGGCTGCCATACCCGATTATTATCGGAAGGGATTGTTTCATTTTTGCATCCATTCTAGGAAACCGTTCCGAAAGTGAAGAAAGCAGCGATGCCACTTTGTCGGGCGGAGAGTCACCCGTTTTAGACTGCTATTTGACAGAAGAGTTCAACTTCGAAGATGACTACTTCGGAGGCGCACCACACGAAGAAAGAAAGTCTAAGCGACAAAAACGCCAGGAAAAAGCACGCCACAACGAGGTTTGCACAGCGATAGCACCAGCAGACCCATCAGAGGCTTTCGCTAACATCCAAGCGAGGGACCCATCCCTCAAGTCGCCGTTTGAAAAGCTCCGAGCATCCGAAGCTGAAAGCTGTAATGAATCAGCGCTGTAGCTGTAATGAATCAGCGCTCGACTGAGTAACACCTCAGGGTGCGTGCCGCTGCTCCGGAATAAGTTAGTGATTGATCCATGAAATGAATTGATATGCCGGATGCTAGCGATCGTATTGTGGAAAATATGATGCGAAACTAGCTATTGTGGATGACCATTTAAGGATTGGATTAACCGTCTTGCTGGCTGTTGGTTGTTGCTGAGTTGCGGCTACGAAGATTGTTGGAGCTTGTGGTGTTAGCCGTGCCCTCAATTAACGGCTCTGCGTACAGCACGTTCACACCGACGTGGGTAAAATTTTTGGTGGCTCTTCCGGTAAGAAAGCGTATTTTTCATCTTAGTCATGGGTCGCCGAAGAAAGTTAGCCAAGCAAGATCAGATTGCGGACGCAGGAGAGGTTCTCGACGGAAATGTTTTAAACTCTACTTTGTCTTCCGAGGGTAGTTCTTTGGATCAAACTTCACTGAAGAGTTTAGCTGAGAACTTTTCACAAATGCTTACGATTGTCCGGGAGAACGGTAGAAAGCTTGACAATATCAATGCTAAACTGTTTTCTCTCGAAAGTAAAGTGCAATCTGTTGAGGCTGTCCAGTCTGTGCTTCAAGAAGATACGAGTCGGTTGGATACGACAGTTACAGCATTGCAAAGTGAAATTGTTAGTTTGAAGGGCCAGCTTAACGTGATTACAGGTGCAGCTGAATCATATGCTGTTAAGAATACGGAATTATCCCATCGTTTAATGTCGCTCGAATACAGGCACACCGAGAACAATCTCATTGTTTGGAATGCTCCGTGCGATGATTTAGTCCAGGCAAAGGGGGTCTTCGAAACGATTTGTACAGATGTTTTAGAACTTTCCCCCGTTCCGGTATTTTCTGTGACATTTAACAACAAGGAACGCAAGTTTTTCAAAGTTAATGTTGGTTCACAGGATATTAAAGTTTCGATTCTGAAAAACGGTAAGAAACTGAAAGGTAAAATCATACGTAACTTTAGGGAAATTTCTGTGAGTGATGATGCCCCTCCATGTGTTCGTGCAGCTAGAAAGAAGTTATTTGAAAGGAAGTCTAAGCTTGCTGCTGTTGGTATTGCGTCTTGGGTGTCGAACTCTGTTCCGCCTTATATCCAGGTTGACCGTGGGAATGAAAATTCTGTCAGATACAGTGTTGATGGGCTTATCCCGGAACTATGTGAGGTAGCATCGATGGCTGTTGGTTGATGGTGAATTTAAGAGTATTTTTACTGTTTTTCTTCATTTGTTGGTTTGTCCAGTGAGCGAGCGGCATGCTACAACAGTTTCTTTTTTAAGTGATGAGTTGTGATGTGTCACAATTCTTTGTTTGGACTACAAGTCCACATTTTGTGCTTAAGTTGGTTGCGGGGTTATTTAGTGTGCGAGGTTCATCGCCACTTTGTTCTTTTGTATTAATGTTTTCAGTTTATTTTGCCTTGAATTTTGTTTGTTCTTTACAGGTTTCTGTTTTTTCTTTTTTTTGGAGCTTGGTTCACAATTGGTATGGGATGCTCGGAGCCGGATTCGGTAAGTTTTATATTTTCAACCTTAATCACCTCTACTATCCTGGTTCAGTTTCATTTAAGTCAGTAATCACCGGTTAAATTGGCTTGAGAGTAACGCATTGAATTTAGATGATTTGGGGCTTGGTGTGTTGCATAGGGATTTTGATACAGGTGCTCGGGTTAGTGATGATTTGCAGCCAAAAGTTAAATATAAGTGCCCGATTGATTTGTGTCAGAGTCCTAGTGTTGATGAATTGCATCTGTTCCATTTAAATTGTCGAGGCCTAAATAGTACGTTGCCGCATCTTAATGAACTGTGCATGTTTTCGGAATTTCATATTTTAGCACTTACGGAAACTTGGTTGAGGGATAATACGTCAAGTTTATTAGATATTGCCAATTATAATTTATTTATTCGTAACCGTGAGCTATATCAGCATGGTGGACTTGGAATGTATGTGAGAAGTGATTTTGATGTCAAGTTACGAGATGATATTCGAATAAATAGAGAGATGGTTTTTGAGTGTATGGTAGCTGAAGTCTCTAAAAATGGTATTTCTTTTATTGTTGTTGTTATATACCGCCCACCTTCAGGAAATATTGATAGTTTTTTAGAACTGTTAGAGGAGCAATTAGATCATTTAGTGAATAGTAATATGCCATGTTTCGTATGCGGTGATTTTAACATAGATCTTAATGTTATTGTTTCGAATCCAAAGGCCCGCCAGTTTCTTAATTTGATGCTGGGATATGGAATGCATCCTGCTATAAACATTTGTACCAGAGTGACTGAGAGTTCAGCATCGCTAATTGATAATGTATTTTTAAATGTACCTCACGGGTCGGCTAATGTTGTTCTAAACGATGTTTCGGATCATTTTGGTATTTCGGTGATTGTCCCTAGCCTTATGGAACGGGTTATTGGTACTAGTAATTCTATTATTCCTAACAGGCCTTTGATTGATTCGTCTAGTATATTAAGGTTTAAGAATAAGTTGGAGTCTGTTAATTTTGATTGTTTAAGTCAAGAAGCTGATGTTAATCGGAAGTTCGAAGTTTGGTATTCTAAATTAAAGAATTTTTTGTTAGAATGCTGTTCATCTGTGGCTGCGCAGGCAAAGAAGCTGATACCAAAGAAGCCTTGGATATCGAAAAGTCTTGTTGCGTGTATTATTAGAAGACGACATTTGTATAAATTGTCAGTTCGTAGTAGTGATTCAAGTCTGAAGGAATCGTACAGGGCTTATAATAATACATTAAATTGTGTTCTTAGGCGAACGAGGCAGGAATATTATAAGAAGAAGTTTAAGGAAAGTGAGGGAAACCCTAGCAAGACTTGGAAAGTAATTAAGTCGGTGGTTAGTCCGAAGTCTCGCCCTGTGTGTCCAGATAATATAGGCCGAGGGGAGGACGCTTCTAACCGAATGTGTGATCATTTTGCAAACATAGGAGAACGCATTTCTTCAGCGATAGTTACGCGTAGTGATGATGGATCGTTTCATCAATTTTTGCCGGAAGAGAGTGACGTTTCAGCGTACCTGCAACCAGTGACGATGTTGGAGCTATCTGAATGCGTAAAGGGTGTCAGGGATGTGCGAGTGGGTACTCGGGCTTAAAGCTGGTGCGAAGTCGGTATACGAAATAGCTAGTTATTTATTTACAACATTGACTAACGTATAACAGAATGGTTGAATAGGCAATGCTTGGACGATCGAAACCGATCTCCAGTATATATATGATCACTGAAGGTTATCTTCTTCTCCGACAGAAGTAGGCCTCACGTACTCTCAAGTTGTTGACCGTCCTACTTCTGTTGGGACTTTCTCTGAGATGGGATGGCGGCTCCTATGTCATGGGTGACATACCTCCCCCGATGATGAAAAATACGCAGTATTTTCACTAATTGTGGCTCATCCAAAGCTGCTGCGTATGACGTTTGCTTTCATCGGTGCGTCCGTTTGGGTGATTTGTAGCTGGAGCGCCATCCGCGGTTTCGGTCGTTCAAGCATCGAAAAAATGAAGCACTACGAAGTCTGTCGTCGATGGTCTTTACAGTTGTGGATATGCATGCTGTGAAGGACATGATTGTGGCGCGGTGGGGACGCTTTGGTACTGCATGTGACTTGCATTCCTGACGACAGACTCCATTGCAATGTTACTAGAAACAGATGCACCAATTAGACGATTCAGATTTTTGTACAACACGAGCAAAAAATACGCAAACACGACTTGTGAAATTAATAGAACTGTAAAAATAGTAATATACAAATATTCACGTGCGTTAAAATTCCCCGAAAAATCTTGACTTGACGATTGGAAAAGTGGCAAGTTACTACGAATTGAGTTTTCAACGTCTGTCAGTGACATTTGAACCGTGAAATCTTTCTCAATGTTTTGGGCTAGCCTCTTTCTGTCGATGGTAGCCCTTACTTCCGATTTTTGGTTTTCTGTTAGATCATTCATTACCGAATTTAGGTCATATTTTATTTCGGAAATCGTGATATTCGGAAATGGAATAGAAATCTCAATCGAAGATTTTCTGTGAAAACTTGCTTTCAGAATAAAATTCGAACTGTAGATGTTACAATAGTCTTTAGTCTCGATAAAGTATGTACCAATACTGATTTTTTTTTGATCGTATGACTAGTTTGAGTATCTACTTCATTCGACATTGGGCATGTTATCGTTAGCAATTCTGGATGTGGAGTAGAAATAACAACTTCTTCTGGTGAAATATTTTCTACGATCGACTTTGACAGTGACACAATTTTCTTTTCGCATAGTTGCTGTACTAACGAAGGGGATCCTAGCCATGCTGCATAATTACAGCAGGGGCTGGATGACTTATAGACAAGAAAATTTGATGTTGTGATTATGTCACTGCTAGTCGTAATCGTATGAGACATATGTTCGTCATTAAGACTTAGGTAGAACTGGTGGTCATCGCTTACTGCGAACCATGGAGATGAAGGGATTGAAAGGGTGAAGTTTTGTGAATTTGGGAATAGGAGCGAAGGAAAACTCTTAACGTTGTAAACAGAGTAAAAACTTGACGATTTTGTTACCAAAGGAATGTCGCACGTTACTAAGATGAAGCCGTTTTTAGGATGCATGAAGCATTTCACGTGCTCAAAATACGACCATACATCTTTAATCGAAAGTGCGAAATCTAGGTTGTTTGGTAACTTAATCTTCAGTTCCTTCAAGATCTCTACAAGCTTCGTTGACGGGATAAGATTCATTGGAAACTTGTTGCTACTTAATGAAATAAAGTCACGGTATAATTTGTTCAAATTCGCTCTGTATCTTGATATGCTACCGCGTACAGTGTCCAGAGTTGCTTCCAGGTATGAATGAATATCGGACAGTATAACCGGTAGCTTCCAAGCAAAGCTGATTTGACTTTTCATTAAGCCAGTTTGGAATTTATTTAAAGTTTCTGTAATCTCGTCCAAAGTGTCATTATTAATCTTATAAATCATTGCCGGAATGTCATGAATGATCGAAGCTTGGAGAGAATTGATTGACTCCAGTTGTTTAACTTTGCTTGTCATATTACCTAATTGATCAGCAATAGCTTGACTTTCGATCTAGTTGCTACACCAAAAAGGAATGAAAAACCTTCCCCCAGCCAATCAGAAAGCGAATCAGCCCGTTTCTTACGATTCGGACTGTCTTGATTCACCAAAAAGTGAATTGAATCTAATTCTTTTCTAAGTTCTTCAATCTCTCTTTTGAAAATTAAATATCTCTTTTGCAATCCATCCTTTATTCCAGTTTTGATTATATCTTTGTTGTTCTCTCTTTCTTCTTTGGTAATCTGGATATCATTTTCGAAGAATTTGATGTTATCCACAATAGAAATATTGTTTATGTTCATGACCTGGTTGTTCAGCTCAGCTACAGTCCTGTCTAAAGATCCAGTGTCAATCTTGCATGCAATGGTCCAAACGGCGCTGGAGATCTTCAGACGCTGCGGTAATTTCCGATACAGCATTCCATATTGTAGCTTGGAGTCTGTAGCTCCTCTCGTTGTCAAGAATGTGATCAGCCCAACTAGGAGTAGCAGCGAATTCATGATGGCTGCAACTAAAATTTCAAATTAGTGAATCGTTGCTTGAGGTTCTTTCTGAGGCTGTAGCGTTCGTTCCCTCTGTCCAGTGCAGGTTGCGTCTGGAAACTGGTTCCAGGTGTTACCTGTTGGGGAACAACGGGGGAACTAGTGCTATTTCTGAATGGGTTCCAGTCAAATTGTGACTGCTGAGAGCTAGAACTCTGACTAGACCTAGTCGTAGCATCAGTGCTAGGTAAAGCGGGTGATGATGCTAGAGTAGGCGTGCCAAAATGAGATGATTGGTGGCTCGAATTCAGCAGTTCGGAGTCAGACTCGACTGGGTTTTGCTCAGGAAGTTGCTCAGAATTTGTGCTATCTGAACTTGCGTTTGCTTGACTAGAACTAGGAGAACTTGGAGTGTCGTAGCACGAAGCGTCTGGTTGCTGATGATGTTGATTAATCATGGGGGAAGAAACTGGGACGAAAAGATTAGAGCTAGGTGAGCGTGATGTCTTTGGCTCTATCACTATAGCCTTTCTTTCGTTGATGTTTTCCCACAGATTTCTATCAGGAACGACCTTCAAAGAATTTCTGTGCTTTTTGATTTGTTTTGCTGTTTGGCTGTGCTGCAAAACAAAAATGTCGGGTTGGTTTGGGTAAACCCGTAGGACAATCCAAGGACCATGGAACTTTGGGGCAAATCTTTTATTTCCCGGTTGAAGGCGAACTTCTTCGACGTAGACATAGTCATCGACTTTGATTTCTTGGACATAGCCCTTCTTATCATACTGTTTTTTTTGTAGTCAGTCTTATTCTTTTTGTCGTTTCGTCGAACTAGTTCATAGGCCTTGAACATATTTTCCATTACTGTTCTGAAGTAAGTCTCATAGTTGTGATATTTGACAATCGAGGGTTGGTCAAAAACTATGTTAGCTGGCAACACTGGCGGACGGCCGTAGAAAAGCTCAAAAGGCGTAAAACCCGTGGTAGAGTGAACGCTTGTGTTGTAGCACAATGCCACGAAACTAAGAAATTCTGGCCATGCGCATTGTTTACCAGCAACATAAGTGGACAACATTTTGCTTATGGCTTTAACGGACGTTTCCGCTAAATCCGAACAAGGTCTATACGCTAGTATAAACTGTTTCTTGATTCCAAAAGCTTCGCAAAGCTGCAAATTGAGCTTTGACCGAAATGAGGCATGGTTGTCAGTTACTATCTTTTCTGCTAGACCGGCAGTGGCAAAAACATTATTTACAAAAGCGGAAACAACAGTTTCTGCTTGTAAGTTTGGCAATGGGATGCACCACACGAAACGTGTGAAGCCATCCTGGACAATCAAAACATGTCTATAGCCGTACTCGTTTTCGACGAGTTTTCCAAAAGAATCAGCGTATAAAATTTGCATTGGCGCATCGCATATGTTATTTTCGCGTAGTGGAGCTCTTATGTGCCTAAACGTAGGCTTTTTCATCAGTAGGCATTCATGGCAATGGGAAACAAGTCTTTTAGTTGTTGAAGACATATCTTTGAAGTGTACAAATTTCCGAAGTTTGGCCAGAACCTTCGCAAATCCTAAATGGGAACCCATGATCGAGTCTTTGTGGAAATAATCTATTACTGGATGGATTAGGTTAGCCGGAAGAACGACCTTCAAGGGATAACCGATTCCGTTTTCATCTAATGAATCTAAGTAATAGAGAATTCCGTTAACTATTGCTAATGAGTTTAAAATGTTCTTGAGCCATGAAGCTACGCTTTTCGTGTCAGAACCTCGCAATTGGTTCTGATTCAGGAAGTCTCGTGCACTGAATACTTCCTGTGCCCTGAATTTTGTTTTACGAGGAAACTTTCCGCCAAAGTGCCTCGAACCGGCTGTCCTCTGCGGACCAGCAGCGGCCTCTCTCTGAGAATCCCTACCAACAATCTCTTCCTTGAGAATTGATGGGCAAGACAGGTGCGCATCTGTCTTTAGATTCTTTACAAATGCTGAAACAACGAAATCATCGAAATCATTCTGTGGACCCGCTCCACTTACTAGAAATTTCTTTTGTTCTAGAAATTCTATGACGGTTCTTAATTCAAGGTCCTTTCGTTGCAGCAAAAAAATATTTTCAGGGCTAAAATGTGCAAACCGTGTTTGCTGAGACGTCTCTTTTATTCCGCTAGATGCCACTAAGCGGATGGGGAGGGTCGCATTTGACCCTGGGGATCCCCCACGCGATAAGTAATCACTTGACATCGCGTTACCTGGCATGTACCTTATGCAGAGAGAGTATGATGCGATTTCTAGTGCGTATCTTTGCAGTTTTTGGTTCACAGTCTTGAAACTTTGCAAATGCAACAATGGGCGATGATCAGTAAAAAGATAAATTTCAGCCGCAAAAACAATGTGATGAAACTTCCTCAGAGCCTGCACAATGCCATACATTTCTTTCTCTGTCACAGACCATTTCAGTTGGCTTGGCTTGAACGTTTTCGACATAGTCGCTACTATATACAATTTCCCATCCCCTCGCCTTTGTAGGAGTTGCGCTCCCATTGCGTAAGAAGAAGAATCTACGATTAAAACATAAGGTTTGTTGGGATCCGGATGTTTTAAGACGCAATCTGTTGTTAACTTCTGTTTTACTTCTAGGAAAGCTCTCTCACATTCGTCGTTCCAAGTGAATAAGACGTTTTTACGAAGTAAAAGATTGAGAGGGTAAACTATGTTCTGGAAGTTCTTGTAAAACCGTTGGTAAAAACCAGCCATGCCAAGAAATGATTTGACAGATTTCTTATCTTTGGGCCTGGGCATGTCTCTGAGTGCTTGTATTTTGTCTTCTATCGGTTTTATGGAGTTACCGCTAACCTTGAATCCGATAAAATCAATTTCGTTCTTGAAAAATACAGCTTTCGACTTTTTAAGCTTTATCCCGTGCCGTTGCATGGTTGCTAAAAACTTTTCAAGATTGTCGACATGTTGACGCATTGATTTTGCCATTAAGACGAAGTCGTCAATGAAGCTGCACGCAAAATCTAAATCTTTCAGTAAAAGATTGGCAAACCTGCTAAAAAGTAGACTAGCATTCTTAGCACCAAATGGCATACGTTTGTACTGATACCTTTTCCCGTCAAAAGTGAAACCAAAATATTGCTTGGAATCGTCTTCGATTTCAATGGAATGAAATGCGGAATTTACATCAAATTTAGAATAGATTGTGCTATCTTTTTCTGATGTAAAATTTCCGATTTTCCAAAGAACAGATTCGGGATCTGGTTGTGGGTATCTAGAACGTACTGTGATTGAGTTGAGGTGGCGCAAATCTAGGACTAATCTAGAGCTAGCTAGAGTGATTTCTTTTGGTTTTGAGCCATCGGGATTTTTCTTCGTGACTAGCAAAATTGGACTCGAGGCCGTCCCGTCATTTTCTTCGATTATCCCGTTTTCAAGCAAAGATTGAATATGCAATTTGACAACAGGTTGAAGTTTTAAAGCTATCGGGTACTGTTTGATGCAAAAGTTTGCATCTTCGCCTGGCATAATGTCAACTTTACATTTAAGTAAATCAGTTTTCGTACAATCTAGTGGCGTTTCAGCAAAGCAATCTCGATATTTCAACAATATAGACTGGACCTCTGCAAGAAATTCATTTGGAACCGTCGACAAATTAAACGCTTTGAGGTACTCTTTGTCCTCTTCATGCAAAATCAATTTCTTTACTGCACCCACACTCTGAGGTGTAAAGCTCTTTCCCTCAATGTTACTATCTCTATGACCACAAAAACTAGCGCCTTTGTTTTGATCTGTACTGTAACGAGGAATTTCTGAATGATCATCCGTCATCGTAAACACACTTACGTTCGGCTCAAAATGTGCCAAAATTTCCCGTTTGCGAATTCTAATGGGTTTCTGTGTCAGATTGTAGATCAACAAGGGTGCTCTATTTTTGCTTGCTTGGGTGAATGACAGCTCGACCAATGCTCCAGAAAGTGGTGGCTTGGATGGGTCTGTGACTTCAAGTGGCGTTGCTACACCATTTAGAGAATCAACAGGCCTAAGCGTTTTAGCATTATGCAATTCATAGGACATAGGGGGAATAATGATTGTGGAGGATGCAGAAAGCAAAATTGGTGAATCTGATTCATTTTGACTTTTCATACTGCCTTCAGCTAAAGTTACACTCGCTAACTTTGCTGCTTTGTCGCAGAACTTTAACTGTCCTGTCTTAAATCTGACAACCGCGTCATACTCGGAAAGGAAATTTAATCCTAGGAGTATGTCTTGCTTGATATTAATCTTATCAACTACGACAAATGTTTGACCGAAATTCTGATTTTCTATGCGAAAAGGAATTTTTACTTGGCCATAACATCTTATGCCATTTCCTGAAATACTTTCCAATCTTCCAGTCGGGAATAGGGTTAGCTTATTTTTTCGCGAAAGCTCATCATAAAATGTCTTTTTGATCAGGCAGACTTCGGCGCCTGAATCAACAAAGGAATCGTGTTCTTTTCCAAAAATCCGAACTCGTACTAACATAGGATAGTTACCAGTAGAGTTATCTTTCAAACTACTAATCAAATTAAAATCACTTATCTCTCGAAGGTCTGAATTTGGTGCTCGGAGTGTGCCTTCAGGAATGTCTTGTTCCGTCACTCCGCTTAAAAGTTTAAATCACAGGTCCTCTGTGGATGACCTCCGCCACATGTCCAGCACTGCATATCCACACGACTTTTTGACCTAGAACGACTCGCGGACCGATTTTTACTTTGTTCATTCCGAGAAAAAGATCGAGAACGCGCGCGGTAACGAGCAGGGTCATCTGCCCGGAAGCATTGCCTTTCACTGTTAAAGACACTGTTACGAGAAAATCTTTGAGAAGCACCTCTTTGTGTCTGATTGGCGGGAGGATAAAAATTTCTATCGTTTGAAAATTTCGCTCTAGTGGAATCATTTTTACTGTCATTACGAGTTCGATTTTGAAACCCTTTGTTAAAGTAAGCCCCTCTGCCTCGTCTCGTAGTCGACCTCCCACGTTGATTTGATGATGCTGGTCTTGGATTCGACGTTACCGTCATGTTATTCACACCGGCGATCACTGATGATATTGTTCCTTCTCCACCACCCCTTAAACTCTTTGCCCTTAGTCCTTGCTCATAGCCTTCAGCCAGTATCTTAGCCGCCTCAAAATTGTCAGGATTTTGCATCACTATGCCGTTAAAAATTTCTTCTTTCACTCCCTTTAGAAATGACTGGAGTTTTGCCGTATCCAAAATCGCGAGCACTTCGGCATTTGTCGAATTTCCATATACTAGACGCATTTGTTTTGAAACACGGTCACAAAATGCATTTATTGTCTCATCGTCTCTTTGCATTAGCTGTGATTGTTCTGTTAAGAGGACGGCCTTAGATCTGAGTTTGAATTTTTCTCTGAAGGAACTTTCCAAGAGGTCGAATGATCCAAAAGCTTGAACTGGCGGGTCTTGAGCTGAAGCTGCCGCGAGTTTTTCGTTTATAAAAGCTTTGACCTCTTGGGGGACTCTGAATCTTGCAAGACGCAGGGTTGCGTTAATTGTTGAGTTTGCTGTATATTCGTGAATGTCTCTCAAGTTATTCAGGAAGGTGGGGAGATTCTTAATGTTCGTAAGTTCTTGAAGCTCTTGAAGGGGGTTGAAAGTTTGGCTCGCCATAGCAATTCACTGGTGGTTTTGATGAAAAATCCCGCGGTGGTAGATGGCAGAAATTTAAAGGAAAATTTTGGGGAACAAAAATTAAAAAAAAAATTAATTAAAATTTGTATTTACCCCCGAACTCGTAATGTCAAATAAAGAAAAATGATTTACTTACTCGATTCCACTAGGATTTTGTAGCCTCACAGACACTTAACACTTATAGTATGGTAAACAAATCCCTGCTTTTGACACCACTTGTCAGGGATGTGCGAGTGGGTACTCGGGCTTAAAGCTGGTGCGAAGTCGGTATACGAAATAGCTAGTTATTTATTTACAACATTGACTAACGTATAACAGAATGGTTGAATAGGCAATGCTTGGACGATCGAAACCGATCTCCAGTATATATATGATCACTGAAGGTTATCTTCTTCTCCGACAGAAGTAGGCCTCACGTACTCTCAAGTTGTTGACCGTCCTACTTCTGTTGGGACTTTCTCTGAGATGGGATGGCGGCTCCTATGTCATGGGTGACAAAGGGTATGAAAAATGGTGCATGTGGAGGAGATTTTATTTCGTTGAAAGTTTTGAAATCAGTGCTGCCAGTTATTTCTTGTCATTTTCTTAGTTTAATTAACGATTGTTTGAAATCTGGTATTTTTCCAGATTGTTTAAAATGTGCGAGCGTGATTCCGCTGTTTAAAGGAGGTGATAAGAATTCGTTTGGTGATTATAGGCCGATTTCGCTTTTACCGGTAATTTCCAGGGTATTTGAAAAACTTATTAACAATAGAATTGTGAATTTTCTGGAAGATAGAAAGTTTTTTAATTCTCATCAGTTTGGTTTCAGAAAGAATCGTTCGACGGAGCAGGCTGTATTAATACTTACGACTTTTGTTAATGATGCTTTAGATAAAGGTATGAAGGTTGCATCTGTTTTCTTAGATATTGTTAAAGCGTTTGATTCTGTTGATCATGATATTTTAATTCAGAAATTATTTAATTGTGGCATTCGAGGTGTTTTTCTTGATTTAGTTAAGTCATTTTTACTTAACCGTTCCCAGCGTGTGGTATTAAATGGAATTGCTTCAGATGTATTTCAAGTAAGGAAAGGTGTTCCACAAGGGTCAGTTTTGGGTCCATTGTTGTTCTTAGTTTACATAAATGATCTTTGTCGTGTATCCAGTCTTATATCGTCGACAAATACTTGTGTTAGTGATGATGTTAAAGCGATTTTGCCTTGTTTCGCTGACGATTCGCA
The DNA here is from genome assembly GCA_023053575.1 of Branchinecta lynchi. Lineage (NCBI taxonomy): Eukaryota > Metazoa > Arthropoda > Branchiopoda > Anostraca > Branchinectidae > Branchinecta > Branchinecta lynchi. Next base: position 31,811 of record JAKZAP010000202.1, on the reverse strand, counting down.
TTTGACTGTAGCTGCTAGGACCGAAAATGAACTATTAGAAGTTACGGCACAAAATATGCAATACATTGAAAAGTGGATGAGAGTTAACAAGTTGAAATTGAACCATATGAAATCTTGTTTTGTAATATATGGTAGAAGTTCGAATTATTATCCTTGGATAATTGATATAAAAGTTGGTGGTCAAACAATTAAACGTAGTGCAAGTACTCGTTACCTTGGAGTTATTATTGATGAATGTTTAAGTTTCAAAAATCATATTGCATGTATTAGTAGTAAATTAGCCAGGAATGTTGGAATTATTAGAAAACTTAAACATATTTTCCCTCAGAATATATTAAGAATGTTATATTTTTCAATGGTGCATCCGTATCTGTTATATTGTTGTCTGGCATGGACAAAAACTTTTGTGAGCCACCTTACTCCTTTACGTGTGATACAGAATATGGCAATAAGAGTATTGTCCGGTGATGGTCGAAATATTTCCGTAAGACACCGTTATCAGGAGCTTCACATTTTACCTTTTGCGGGAATTTGTAAGTTTTATGACGCTTTATTTATGTACAAACATTACAATGAAGTTTTACCCCAGTGCTTTTCTCAGTATTTTTCCCGTGCGTCATCTTTTCACGAACATGGAACTCGTAGTTCGCAGCTCATCCGTAGGCCGGTTGTAGTAACTAGTAGATCGAGATTTAGCATTAGACATGTTGGGCCTTTAGTATGGGAAGGTTTGTCGACAGAGTTAAGGTCATGTAGTGCTTTACTAGATTTTCGTAGCATGTTAAAGGTTCATTGTTTTGCTGTATATGAATTTGATGCGTTATTCTCAGCCGTTTAAGTTGTGTTTTATCATTAAGTTTTTGTTTTGGATAGTTAGTGGTGATTCTGGTTGAAAATGAGTTTGTTTTTGGTTGATTTTCTGGTTGGGCGTCCCAGACCGCGTAAGTCAAGCTCCTTTCTTTCTTTCTTTCCCTTTTTTCCTTTGTTTTTGTCGAAGTTTTGTTTTTATTAATGTTTTGTTTTGAGGGTAATTAGTCCCTTACAGGTTCGCCTCTGGGCATTGAAGATTCCATTTTTTTTTAATAAACCCTTCGTTCATTCATTCAAAAAAAAAATCAACTAAAAGAAGAAATTAGCAAGGTACGTTTTTTCAGGAAAAATGACATTCTGTTCCGACTGGTTAAAGCACTAGACACCGGTCTAGACAGATTACAGTTAGTTTTGCCAATGCTCTACAGAAAGAAAGTCCTCGAATTAGCACACGACGTACCGTTGGGTGGACATTTAGGTAGACGAAAAACAGCAGATAAAATTTCTCGACACTTTTACTGGCCAGGATTACATAGAGATGTTTCGCAACATCTCCGAGAGTGTCGCGAATGCCAGATGATTGCTAGAGTAAATAAGCACGATAAAGTGCCGATGGTTAAGTTCGAGCCAGCTACACAACCGTTCGAGCGAATAGCCATGGATCTGATTGGACCCCTCAAACGGAGTTCAAGAGGAAACCAGTGGCTACTAGTTGTTGTTGATTACTACACGAAATGGCCGGAAGCTTTCGCACTACGTTCTAGCACAACCGAGAAGATTATAGCCATCCTGCGGGATTATTTCTCTAGACACGGGGTACCCAAGTTTCTTGTGAATGATCAAGGTCCGAACCTGTTGGCTAAACCGATGCGTGATTTCCTTAAAGAGTTAGGGATCCAGCAAAACAGAACCTCCATCTACCATCCACAGTCAGATGGTCTTTGCGAGCGCTTTAACGGAACGTTAGTCCAAATGTTACGAAAATTTACGCTAGAAGAACCGAAAAAATGGACGAATTCCTACCGTCAGTGCTGTTTGCATACCGCGAAGCAACCCAAGAATCCACAGGCGTTTCCCCGTTTGAAGCTTTGTACGGGAAAAATCCTAGAGGACCTCTTGAGGTATTCAAAGACCAGTTGTTAGGAGGCAAATCACCATCCACAGATGACGTTATGCCCGAAGACATAAACTCTTGTTCATTACAGCTCAAAGACCGCTTGGCAGAAATCCAGCGTGCTGTCTTGAGGGAAAACGCAACGGCGACATCCAAACAGAAAAGCCATTACGACAGTAAGACATCCGGGGCGGCAAAAGACCTGAAGCCAGGTGACCAAGCTCTCGTCCTCCTAGAAACACCAGGCTCGAAGCTGGAGCGACGTTGGCAAGGCCCAGTATCTGTCGTCAGGAAGATAGGTGAGTGCAACTACGAAGTTACTGGTTTTTCAAGTAGGAAACGTAAGAAAGTACTGCACGCGAATTTGCTTAGAAAATTTCACGCACCACATTCTGCTTTGTTTTCAACTGTGTTAGGTCTGCCTGACGAAGGAGAAAAAGATGCACCTGCAAGAATAGTGACTTTCGAATCGTCAGATACCAATAACTTAGGAAAAGTTATAATTAACCCGAAATTGTCGAAAGAACAGAGAACACAGTTAGAGAAAGTACTAAGCAAATTCGAGTGCGTTTTTAGCGAAACACCAGGGTTAACCGATCTCGTCAAACATAGCATCGATACGGGTACAGCTAAGCCGGTACGGAAAAGTCCTTACCGGATACCGCAGAGCCGACAGGTGGCGGTCGACCAAGAGATCAAACGAATGCTCGAACACGGAATAATTAGAAAGTCAAAAAGCGAATTCGCAGCCCCAGTCGTTGTTGTCCCAAAGTCCGACGGGTCATTACGTATTTGCTGCGATTACCGCGCCTTGAATTCCATCACAAAGAGCCCTGACCCTTTCCCAATGCCAAGAGTAGACGAATTAGTAGTGAAAGTTGGCAATGCCTGCTGGCTTTCCATTTTCGATATGACCAAAGGGTATTTCCAAATCCCGATGGAAGAAGAGAGTATAGAAAAAACAGCCTTTGTTACACACAACGGTACGAGTTTTTACGAATGCCCTTCGGACTCCGAGACGCAGGCGCGAGTTTCATGCAACTTATACAGGAAGTACTAGAAAATGCAGAGAAATACGCAGGCGCATATTACGACGACGTCATATCGTTCACTTTCAGCAGTTGGTGGTCGCATTTAGAGCACATTGAGGACGTACTAGGCAGACTAAAAAAGGCAGGACTAACGGCGAACCCGAAAAAGTGCCGACTAGGGTTTAACGAAGTAGAATACCTAGGTTTCGTGGTCGGAAGTGGGAAGATCCAAGTCTCAGAGCACAAAGCAGCTGCGGTACAAAACTTTCCCAGACCGAAAACGAAAAAAGACGTGAAAGCCTTTCTAGGCCTAGTAAGCTACTACCAAACATTCGTTGAAAATCGCGCAAAGCTAGCAAGGCCGCTCGTAGACCTGACCCTGAAGTCACGACCAACCATCGTCGTTTGGTCGGACCAATGTCAAAATTCCTTCGAAGAAATTAAAGCACAACTGACGAGCTAAAAAATCATGCGTTGCCCAAATTTTGATCGGGAATTTATTTTACAAGTTGACGCTTCAGGCGACGGCATAGGCACAGTGCTTTCACAAATATTCGACGGAAAAGAGCATCCTGTAGCTTATCTTAGCAGATCTTTGACGAAAGCAGAAAGGAACTTTGCGGTAGTCGAACGGGAATGTCTATCCATTGTTTGGGCAATTCAGAAGCTCTATTATTACTTAGAAGGCCGCCAGTTCCAAGTACAGACAGACCATGCCCCTCTAAAGTACCTCGATACCATGAAAAATGGAAACCCTAGATTAATGCGCTGGGCCATGATCCTACAAAGTTTCAACATCCAATTCGTAGCTCGATCAGGGACATCTAACGGAAACGCTGACGCCCTTTCCAGAGGTACCAAATAGACGTAAGGCTCCGTTGTATATAGTCAATGTACATAAGTTATTTTTTACAGAAGCCTCTACAAACGACAAAGCCAAAGCACAAGCCACCATCACCAGGTTCGAGAACCTACTACCAAGTTACTCAGTAGAGAAAGCCGAAACAAGGTTTTACGAAGAAATGAAGCAGGACCAACGGTTGCGCACCTTCGTCCTCACACATCAAAAGAACCCACGTCCAGACATCGCATTTGCAAGCCTCGGAGACTACCTGTTCAGGATTTGGAAAGGACAAGAGATGACCCTGATACTCCCATGCACCTTCCGAGGCAAAGCCATAAAAGCAACCCACTTAAGCCCAAGAAGCCCAGCCATACCCCACTCCAATTTGGCAGAAACCATCCAACGTGTCAGACAACATTTCTACTGGCCCCAGCTAGAGCGAGACGTGGAGCTGATAGTCAAGACCTGCAACAACTGTAGGAGGTCCGAGGAGGAGAGTTGAATTTTCGGAAGGGGTATTGTCACGGTGTGACCATAATCAGTTTAGAGTGGCAAACCCCTCTTCATATCATTTCACCCGAGGCAACAAACAGTGAATGAATTAGTCATAGTGATACCTTTTTGTTCTGGATCTTGTTAGAATATATCTGGTCTCGTTAGAGTAAACACCTTTGAGAGTTTTACCGTGTATTAGGTCGTCACAGTCTGTCTGTCTGTCTGCCTGTCTGTCTGTCCTGACTGACTGTCTGTCTGACTATCTGTCTGTCTGTTTGTTGACTGTCTGTCTTGACTGACTGACTGTCTGTCTTGACTGACTGACTGTCTGTCTGTCTGTCTGTCTGTCTGTCTGTCTGTCTGTCTGTCTGTCTGTCTGTCTGTCTGTCTGTCTGTCTGTCTGTCTGTCTGTCTGTCTGTCTGTCTGTCTGTCTGTCTTGACTGACTGACTGTCTGTCTGTCTGTCTTGACTGACTGACTGTCTGTCTGTCTGTCTTGACTGACTTACTGTCTGTCTTTCTTGACATAACTGACTGTCTGTCTGTCTGTCTTGAATCACTGTCTGTCTATCTGTCTGTTTGTCTTGACTGACTGTCTGTCTTGACTGACCGTCTGTCTTGACTGACTGTCTGTCTGTCTGTCCTGACTGACTGTCTGTCTGACTGTCTGTCTTGAGTGACTGTCTGTCTTGACTGACTGGCTGTCTTGACTGACTGGCTGTCTGTCTGTCTTGACTGACTGACTTTCTGTCTGTCTTGACTGACTGTCTGTCTGTTTGTCTTGACTGACTGTCCGTCTTTACTGACTGTTTGTCTAGACTGACTGTCTGTCTTGACTGACTGTCTGTCTTGACTGAATGTCTGTCTTGACTGACTGTCTTTCTGTCTTGACTGACTGTCAATCTTGAATGACTGTCTGTTGTCTGTTTGTCTGTCTGTCTGTCTTGACTGACTGTCTGTCTGTCTGTCTTGACTGACTGTCTGTCTGACTGTCTGTCTTGAGTGACTGTCTGTCTTTCTTGACATAACTGACTGTCTGTCTGTCTGTCTTGAATCACTGTCTGTCTATCTGTCTGTTTGTCTTGACTGACTGTCTGTCTTGACTGACTGTCTGTCTGACTGTCTGTCTGTCTGTCTGTCTGTCTTGACTGACTGTCTGTCTTCGTGACTGTCTTGACTGACTGTCTGTTTGTCTGTCTATCTTCACTGAGAGACTATCTGTCTCTCTGTCTTGACTGAGTGGCTGTCTGTCTGTCTTGACTGTCTGTCTCTCTGTCTGTCTGAATGTCTGTCTATCTGTCTTGACTGACTGTCTGTCTGTCTGTCTGTCTTGACTGACTGACTGACTGACTGTCTGTCTGTCTGTCTGTCTGTCTGTCTGTCTGTCTGTCTGTCTGTCTGTCTGTCTGTCTGTCTGTCTGTCTGTCTGTCTGTCTTGACTGACTGACTGTCTGTCTGTTTGTCTGTTTGTCTTGACTGACTGTCTGTCTATCTTGACTGACTGACTGTTGTCTGTCTTGACTGACAGACTGTCTGTCTTGACTGACTGTCTGTCTGTCTGTCCATCTGGACCGACTGTCTGTCTTGACTGTCTGTCTGTCGGTCTTGAATGGCTGTTTGTCTTGACTGACTGTCTGTCTTGACTGACTGTCTGTCTTGACTGACTGTCTGTCTTGACTGACTGAATGTCTGTCTGTCTGTCTGTCTTGACTGACTGCCTGTATCTCTGTCTTGACTGACTGTCTGTCTGTCTGTTTGTCTTGACTGACTGACTGTCTGTCTGTCTGTCTTGACTAACTGTATGTCTACCTTGACTGACTGTCTGTCTGTCTGTCTTGACTGAAAGTCTGTCTGACTGTCTGTCTGTCTGCCTGTCTGTGTTGACTGATATTTTGATTTTGATGTAACTGACTGTCTGTCTGTATTGACTGGTTGTCTGTCTGTCTTTACTGTCTGTCTGTCTACCTTGACTGACTGTCTGTCTGTCTGTCTTGACTGAAAGTCTGTCTGACTGTCTGTCTGTCTGCCTGTCTGTGTTGACTGATATTTTGATTTTGATGTAACTGACTGTCTGTCTGTATTGACTGGTTGTCTGTCTGTCTTTACTGACTGTCTGTCTATCTTGACTGACTGTCTGTCTGTCTGTCGTGACTGAAAGTCTGTCTGACTGTCTGTCTTGACTGACTGATTGTTGACTGTCTGTCTGTCTGTCTTGACTGATTGTCTGTCTGTCTGTCTGTCTGTCTGACTGTCTGTCTGTCTGTCTTGACTGTCTGTCTCTCTTGACTGTCTGTCTGTCTTGACTGTCTTTCTGTCTGAATGCCTGTCTGTCTTAAACTGACTGTCTGTCTTAAACTGACTGTCTGTCTTTCTGTCTGTCTGTCTGTTCTGGACTGACTGTCTGTCTGTTTGTCTTGACTGTCTGTCTGTCTTGACTGACTGACTGTCTGTCTGTCTGTCAGTCTGTCTTGACTGACTTTCTGTCTGTCTTGACTGACTGTCTGTCTATCTTGACTGACTGTCTGTCTATCTTGACTGACTGACTGTCTGTCTGCCTTGACTGACTGACTGTCTGTCTGTCTGTCTTGACTGACTGTCTGTCTATCTTGACTGACTGTCTGTCTATCTTGACTGACTGCCTGTCTGTCTGTCTTGACTGAAAGTCTGTCTGACTGTCTGTCTTGACTGACTGTCTGTCTTGACTGACTGTCTGTCTTGACTGACTGTCTGTCTTGACTGACTGTCTGTCTTGACTGACTGTCTGTCTTGACTGACTGTCTGTCTTGACTGACTGTCTGTCTTGACTGACTGTCTGTCTTGACTGACTGTCTGTCTTGACTGACTGTTTGTCTTGACTGACTGTCTGTCTGACTGACTGTCTATCTGTCTGTCGGTCTGTCTGTCTTGACTGACTGTCTGTCTTGACTGACTGTCTGTCTGTCTGTCCTGACTGACTGTCTGTCTGACTGTCTGTCTTGAGTGACTGTCTGTCTTGACTGACTGTCTGTCTGTCTATCTGGACTGACTGACTTTCTGTCTGTCTTGACTGACTTTCTGTCTGTTTGTCTTGACTGACTGTCTGTCTTTACTGACTGTCTGTCTAGACTGACTGTCTGTCGTGACTGACTGTCTGTCTTTACTGACTGTCTTTCTGTCTTGACTGACTGTCTGTCTGTCTGTCTGTCAATCTTGAATGACTGTCTGTCTGTATGTCTGTCTTGACTGACTGTCTGTCTTCCTGACTGTCTGTTTGTCTGTCTATCTTGACTGAGTGACTATCTGTCTCTCTGTCTTGATTGAGAGTCTGTCTGTCTGTCTTGACTGTCTGTCTCTCTTTCTGTCTGTCTGTCTTGAATGACTCTCTGTCTGACTGTCTGTCTGTCTGTCTGTCGGTCCGAATGTCTGTCTGTCTGTCTTGACTGACTGTGTGTCTGTCTGTCTGTCCTGACTGGATGTCTGTCTGACTGTCTGTCTGTCTGTTTGTTGACTGTCTGTCTGTCTGTCTCGACTGACTGACTGTCTGACTGTCTGTCTTGACTTACTGTCTGTTTTGACTGACTGTCTGTCTTGACTGACTGTCTGTCTTGACTGACTGTCTGTCTTGACTGACTGTCTGTCTTGACTGACTGTCTGTCTTGACTGACTGTCTGTCTGACTAACTGTCTATCTGTCTGTCGGTCCGTCTGTCTTGACTGACTGTCTGTCTTGACTGTCTGTCTGTCTGTCTGTTTTGACAGACTGTCTGTCTGACTGTCTGTCTTGAGTGATTGTCTGTCTTGAGTGACTGTCTGTCTTGACTGACTGTCTGTCTGTCTGTCTTAACTGACTGACTTTCTGTCTGTCTTGACTGACTGTCTGTCTGTTTGTCTTGACTGACTGTCTGTCTTTACTGACTGTATGTCTAGACTGACTGTCTGTCTTGACTGACTGTCTGTCTTGACTGACTGTCTTTCTGTCTTGACTGACTGTCTGTCTGTCTGTCAATCTTGATTGACTGACTGTCTGTCTGTCTGTCTATCTTGACTCACTGTCTGTCTTGACTGACTGTCTGTCTTGACTGACTGTCTGTCTTGACTGACTGTCTGTCTTGACTGACTGTCTGTCTGACTAACTGTCTATCTGTCTGTCGGTCTGTCTGTCTTGACTGACTGTCTGTCTTGACTGGCTGTCTGTCTGTCTGTCTTGACTGACTGTCTGTCTGACTGTCTGTCTTGAGTCACTGTCTGTCTTGACTGACTGTCTGTCTGTCGGTCTTAACTGACTGACTTTCTGTCTGTCTAGACTGACTGTCTGTCTGTTTGTCTTGACTGACTGTCTGTCTTTACTGACTGTCTGTCTAGACTGACTGTCTGTCTTGACTGACTGTCTTTCTTGACTGACTGTCTTTCTGTCTTGACTGACTGTCTGTCTGTCTGTCAATCTTGAATTACTGTCTGTCTGTCTGTCTGTCTGTCTTGACTGACTGTCTGTCTGTCTGTCTTGACTGACTGTCTGTCTGTCTGTCTTGACTGACTGTCTGTCAGACTGTCTGTCTTGAGTGACTGTCTGTCTGTCTGTCTTGACTGACTGACTGTCTGTCTTTCTTGACATAACTGACTGTCTGTCTGTCTGTCTTGAATCACTGTCTGTCTATCTGTCTGTTTGTCTTGACTGACTGTTTGTCTTGACTGACTGTCTGTCTTGACTGACTGTCTGTCTGACTGTCTGTCTGACTGTCTGTCTGTCTGTCTGTCTGTCTCGACTGACTGTCTGTCTTCCTGACTGTCTTGAATGACTGTCTGTTTGTCTGTCTATCTTGACTGAGTGACTATCTGTCTGTCTGTCTTGGCTGAGTGTCTGTCTGTCTGTCTTGACTGTCTGTCTCTCTGTCTGTCTGTCTGTCTTGAATGACTCTCTTTCTGACTGTCTGTCTGTCTGTTTGTCGGTCTGAATGTCTGCTGTTTGTCTTGAATGACTGTCTGTCTGTCTGTCTGTCTGTCTGTCTGTCTGTCCTGACTGACTGTCTGTCTGTCTGTCTGTTTGTTGACTGTCTGTCTTGACTGACTGACTGTCTGTCTGTCTGTCTGTCTGTCTGTCTGTCTGTCTGTCTGTCTGTCTGTCTGTCTGTCTGTCTGTCTGTCTGTCTGTCTGTCTGTCTGTCTGTCTGTCTGCCTGTCTGCCTGTCTTTCTGTCTGTCTGTCTTGACTGACTGACTGTCTGTCTGTCTGTCTGTTTGTCTTGACTGACTGTCTGTCTGTGATGACTGACTGACTGTCTGTCTTGACTGACTGTCTGTCTGTCTGTCTATCTTGACCGACTGTCTGTCTTGACTGTCTGTCTGTCTGTCTTGAATGGTCTGTCGACTGTCTGCCTGACTGTCTGTTTGTCTGTTTATCTTGACTGAGTGACTATCTGTCTCTCTGTCTTGACTGAGTTTCGGTCTGTCTGTCTTGACTGTCTGTCTCACTGTCTGTCTGTCTGTCTTGAATGACTGTCTGTCTGTTTGTCTGTCTGTCGGTCTGAATGTCTGTCTGTCTGTCTTGACTGATTGTCTGTCTGTCTGTCTGATGTAACTGTCCGGTTGTCTGTCTTGACTAACTGTCTGTTTGTCTGTCTGTCTTGACTGACTGACTGTCTGTCTGTCTGTCTTTCTGTCTTGAGTGACTGACTGTCTGTCTGTCTTGAATGACTGTCTATCTGTCTGTCTGTTTGTCTTGACTGACTGTATGTCAAGTTACATCAGTCAGTTACATCAGACAGACAGACAGACAGAAACTCAGTCAAGACAGACAGACAGATGGACAGTCACACGAGACAGACAGACAGACAGACAGTCAGTCGAGACAGACAGACAGACAGACAGACATTCAGACCGACAGACAGACAAACAGACAGACAGTCATTCAAGACAGACAGACAGACAGAGAGACAGACAGTCAAGACAGACAGACCGAAACTCAGTCAAGACAGAGAGACAGATAGTCACTCAGTCAAGATAAACAGACAAACAGACAGTCAGGCAGACAGTCGACAGACCATTCAAGACAGACAGACAGACAGTCAAGACAGACAGTCGGTCAAGATAGTCAGACAAACAGACAGTCAGTCAAAACAGAAAGTCACTCAAGACAGACAGTCAGTCAAGACAGACAGTCAGTCAAGACAGACAGTCAGTCAAGACAGACAGTAAGTCAAAAAAGACAGTCAGTCAAGACAGACAGACAGACAGTCAGTCAAGACAGACAGACAGTCAGTCAAGACTGTGAGACAGACAGACATTCAGACAGACAGACAGACAGACAGACAGTTAAGACAGACAGACAGGCAGTCAGTCAAGACAGACAGACAGACAGTAAATCAAGACAGACAGACAGACAGACAGTCAGTCAGTCAAGACAGACAGACAGTCAGTCAAGACAGACAGACAGTCAGTCAAGACAGACAGACAGACAGTCAGACAGTCATTCATGACAGACAGACAGACAGTCAGTCAAGACAGACAGGCAGTCAGTCAAGACAGACAGACAGACAGTCAGTCAAGACAGACAGGCAGTCAGTCAAGACAGACAGACAGACAGACATTCAGACAGACAGACAGACAGACATACAGTCAGACAGACAGTCATTCAAGACAGACAGACATACAGTCAATCAAGACAGACAGTCAGTCAGTCATTCATGACAGACAATCAGACAGTCAGTCAGTCCAGACAGACAGACAGTCAGTCAAGACAAACAGACATACAGTCAGTCAGGACAGAGAGACAGACAGTCAGTCAAGACAGAGAGACAGATAGTCATTCAGTCAAGATAGACAGACAATCAGACAGTCAGTCGATACAGTCAGACAGACAGACAGACAGTCAGTCAAGACGGACAGATAGACAGATAGACAGACAGACAGACAGACAGACAGTCAAGACAGTCAGTCAAGACAGACAGACAGACAGACAGACATTCAGATAGACAGACAGACAGACAGACAGACAGTCAGACAGACAGTCAGTCAAGACAGACAGACAGACAGACAGATAGTTAAGACAGACAGACAGACAGTCAGTCAAGGCAGACAGACAGACAGTCAATCAAGACAGGCAGACAGTCAATCAAGACAGACAGACAGAAAGACAGACAGTCGGTCAAGACAGACAGACAGTCGAGACAGACAGGCAGTCGGTCAAGACAGACAGACAGACAGACATACAGCCAGACAGACAGTCATTCAAGACAGACAGACAGACAGTCAATCAAGACAGACAGTCAGTCAGTCATTCATGACAGACAATCAAACAGTCAGTCAGTCCAGACAGACAGACAGACAGACAGTCAGTCAAGACAAACAGACAGACAGTCAGTCAGGACAGAGAGACAGACAGTCAGTCAAGACAGAGAGACAGATAGTCATTCAGTCAAGGTAGACAGACAGTCAGTCGAGACAGTCAGACAGACAGACAGACAGTCAGCCAAGACAGACAGACAGACAGAAGACAGACATACAGTTAGTCAAGACAGACAGACATACAGTCAGTCAAGACAGACAGACAGACAGTCAGTAAAAACAGACAGACAGACAGAGAGTCAGTCAAGACAGACAGACAGACAGACAGACAGACAGTCAAAACAGACAGACAGACAGACAGTCAGTCAAGACAGGCAGACAGACAGACAGACAGACATTCAGACAGACAGACAAACAGTCAGACAGACAGTCATTCAAGACAGAGAGACAGACATCGGTGATTAAGCGAGGGATTGACTGACTGACTGTCTGTCTGTCTGTCTTTCTGTCTTGAGTGACTGACTGTCTGTCTGTCTTGAATGACTGTCTGTCTGTCTGTCTGTTTGTCTTGACTGACTGTATGTCAAGTTACATCAGTCAGTTACATCAGACAGACATACATCTATACAGTATGTTAAGACAGACAGATAGACAGACAGACACTCAGTCAAGACAGACAGACAGACGGACAGTCAGTCGAGACAGACAGACAGACAGACAGTCAGTCGAGACAGACAGACAGACAGACAGTCAGACAAACAGACAGTCAGTCTAAACAGAAAGTCAGTCAAGACAGACAGTCCGTCAAGACAGACAGTAAGTCAAGAAAGACAGTCAGTCAAGACAGACAGACAAGACAGTCAGTCAAGACAGACAGAAAGTCAGCCAAGACAGACAGACAGTCAGTCAAGATAGACAGACAGACAGTCAGTCAAGACAGACAGACAGTCAGTCAAGACAGACAGACAGTCAGTCAAGACAGTGAGACAGACAGACATTCAGACAGACAGACAGTTAAGACAGACAGACAGGCAGTCAGTCAAGACAGACAGTCAATCAAGGCAGACAGACAGACAGACAGTCAGTCAGTCAAGACAGACAGACAGTCAGTCAAGACAGACAGACAGACAGTCAGTCAGTCATTCATGACAGACAGACAGACAGTCAGTCAAGACAGACAGGCAGTCAGTCAAGACAGACAGACAGACAGACATTCAGACAGACAGACAGACAGACATACAGTCAGACAGACAGTCATTCAAGACAGACAGACATACAGTCAATCAAGACAGACAGTCAGTCAGTCATTCATGACAGACAATCAGACAGTCAGTCAGTCCAGACAGACAGACAGACAGACAGTCAGTCAAGACAAACAGACATACAGTCAGTCAGGACAGAGAGACAGACAGTCAGTCAAGACAGAGAGACAGATAGTCATTCAGTCAAGATAGACAGACAATCAGACAGTCAGTCGATACAGTCAGACAGACAGACAGACAGTCAGTCAAGACGGACAGACAGACAGACAGACAGACAGACAGACAGACAGACAGACAGACAGACAGACATACAGTCAGTCAAGACAGTCATTCAAGACAGACAGACAGACAGTCAGTCAAGACAGACAGACAAACAGACAGTCAGTCAAACCAGACAGACAGACAGACAGTCAGTCAAGACAGGCAGACAGACAGACAGACAGACAGACATTCAGACAGACAGACAAACAGTCAGACAGACAGTCATTCAAGACAGAGAGACAGACATCGGTGATCAAGCGAGGGAAAGACGCGGACCTTTGCAAAAGATATCGGCCAAGTACAGTTTCTTGTACCAGAAGCAAAATCAAGACAGACAGACAGACAGTCAGCCAAGACAGACGGACAGACAGTAAATCAAGAGAGACAGAGAGACAGACAGACAAATAGTCAGTCAGTCATTCATGAAAGACAAACAGACAGTCAGTCAGTCAAGACAGACAGACAGACATTCAGAAAGACAGACAGAGAGACAGACAGTCATTCAAGACAGACAGAGAGACAGACAGTCAATACAGACAGACAGACACTCAGTCAAGATTAACAGACATACAGACAGACAGTCAGTCAAGACAGAAAGACAGTCATTGAAGACAGACAGACATACAGTCAGTCAAGATAGTGAGACAAACAGACAGTCAGTCAAGACGGTCAGACAGACAGAAAGTCAGTCAAGACAGACAGACAGTCAGACAGACAGTCAGTCAAGACAAACAAACAGACAGCCAGACAGTGATTCAAGACAGACAGACAGACAGTCAGTCAGTCAAGAAAGACAGACAGAAAGACAGACAGTCAGTCAGTCAAGACAGACAGACATATAGACAGATAGACAGTCAGTCAAGACAGACATACAGTCAGTCAAGACATACAGACATACAGACAGATAGACAGTCAGTCAAGACAGACAGACAGACAGACAGTCATTCAAGATTGACAGACAGACAGTCAGTCAAGACAGACAGTCAGTCAGTCAAGACAGACAGACATACAGACAGATAGACAGTCAGTCAAGACAGTCAGTCAAGACATACAGACATACAGACAGATAGACAGTCAGTCAAGATAGACAGACAGACAGTCACTCAAGACAGACAGTCAGACAGACAGTCAGTCAGTCAAGACAGACAGATAGACAGTCAGTCAGTCAAGACAGACAGAGGGCAGACAGACAGTCAGTCAAGAAAGACAGTCAGTCAAGACAGACAGACAGACAGACAGATAGACAGTCAGTCAAGACAGACAGACAGACAGACAGACAGACCGTCATTCAAGATTGACAGACAGACAGACAGACAGTCAGTAAGTCAAGGCATCCAGACAGTCAGTCGAGACAGACAGAGAGTCAGTCAAGACGGACAGAGAGTCAGTCAAGACGGACAGAGAGTCAGTCAAGACGGACAGAGAGTCAGTCAAGACGGACAGACAGACAGTCAGTCAGGACAGAGAGACAGACAGTCAGTCAAGACAGAGAGACAGATAGTCATTCAGTCAAGATAGACAGACAATCAGACAGTCAGTCGATACAGTCAGACAGACAGACAGACAGTCAGTCAAGACGGACAGACAGACAGACAGACAGACAGACAGACAGACAGACATACAGTCAGTCAAGACAGTCATTCAAGACAGACAGACAGACAGTCAGTCAAGACAGACAGACAAACAGACAGTCAGTCAAACCAGACAGACAGACAGACAGTCAGTCAAGACAGGCAGACAGACAGACAGTCAGTCTAGACAGACAGACAGACAGACAGTCAGTCAAGACAGACAGACAGACAGACAGTCAGACTGACAGTCAGACTGACAGTCAGACAGACAGACAGTCAGACAGACAGTCAGTCAAGACAGACAGTAAGTCAAGACAGACAGTCATTCAAGACAGACAGACAAGACAGTCATTCAAGACAGACAGACAAGACAGTCAGTCAAGACAGACAGAAAGTCAGTCAAGACAGACAGACAGTCAGTCAAGACAGACAGACAGACATTCAGTCAAGACAGACAGACAGACAGTCAGTTAAGACAGACAGACAGACAGACAGACATTCAGATAGACAGACCGACAGACAGACAGAAAGTCAAAGACAGTGAAAGTCACAGACAGACAGAAAGTCAAAAGCTATCGGCCAAGTACAGTTTCTTGTACCAGAAGCAAAATCAAGACAGACAGACAGACAGTCAGTCAAGACAGACGGACAGACAGTAAATCAAGACAGACAGAGAGACAGACAGACAAATAGTCAGTCAGTCATTCATGAAAGACAAACAGACAGTCACAGATAGTCATTCAGTCAAGATAGACAGACAAACAGACAGTCAGTCAAGACAGCCAGACAGACAGACAGTCAGTCAAGACAGACAGACGGACAGTGAGATAGACATTCAGACAGACAGACAGTCAGTCAAGACAGACAGACGGACAGACAGACAGACAGACAGTCATTCAAGACAGACAGACAGACAGTCAGTCACTCAAGACAGACAGACAGATTGAAAGACAGTCAGTCAGTCAAGACAGACAGACAGACATTCAGACAGAGAGACAGACAGTCAGACAGACAGTCATTCAAGACAGACAGACAGACCGAGAGACAGACAGTCAAGACAGACAGACAGACAGACAGTCAGTCTAGACAGACAGACAGACAGACAGTCAGTCAAGACAGACAGACAGACAGACAGTCAGACTGACAGTCAGACTGACAGTCAGACAGACAGACAGTCAGACAGACAGTCAGTCAAGACAGACAGTAAGTCAAGACAGACAGTCATTCAAGACAGACAGACAAGACAGTCAGTCAAGACAGACAGAAAGTCAGTCAAGACAGACAGACAGTCAGTCAAGACAGACAGACAGACATTCAGTCAAGACAGACAGACAGACAGTCAGTTAAGACAGACAGACAGACAGACAGACATTCAGATAGACAGACCGACAGACAGACAGAAAGTCAGACAGACAGTCAGTCAAGACAGACAGACAGACAGACAGACAGACAGACAGTTAAGACAGACAGACAGACAGTCAGTCAAGACAGACAGACAGACAGTCAATCAAGACAGACAGACAGACAGACAGACAGACAGACAGACAGTCAAAACAGACAGACAGACAGACAGTCAGTCAAGACAGGCAGACAGACAGACAGACAGACATTCAGACAGACAGATAAACATTCAGACAGACAGTCATTCAAGACAGAGAGACAGACATCGGTGATTAAGCGAGGGATTGACTGACTGACTGTCTGTCTGTCTGTCTTTCTGTCTTAAGTGACTGACTGTCTGTCTGTCTTGAATGACTGTCTGTCTTTCTGTCTGTTTGTCTTGACTGACTGTATGTCAAGTTACATCAATCAGTTACATCAGACAGACAGACATCTATACAGTATGTTAAGATAGACAGATAGACAGACAGACACTCAGTCAAGACAGACAGACAGACGGACAGTCAGTCGAGACAGACAGACAGACAGACAGTCAGTCGAGACAGACAGACAGACAGACAGTCAGACAAACAGACAGTCAGTCTAAACAGAAAGTCAGTCAAGACAGACAGTCAGTCAAGACAGACAGTAAGTCAAGAAAGACAGTCAGTCAAGACAGACAGACAAGACAGTCAGTCAAGACAGACAGAAAGTCAGCCAAGACAGACAGACAGTCAGTCAAGACAGACAGACAGTCAGTCAAGACAGACAGACAGACAGTCAGTCAAGACAGACAGACAGTCAGTCAAGACAGTGAGACAGACAGACATTCAGACAGACAGACAGACAGACAGTTAAGACAGACAGACAGGCAGTCAGTCAAGACAGACAGACAGACAGTCAATCAAGACAGACAGACAGACAGACAGACAGTCAGTCAGTCAAGACAGACAGACAGTCAGTCAAGACAGACAGACAGACAGTCAGTCAGTCATTCATGACAGACAGACAGACAGTCAGTCAAGACAGACAGGCAGTCAGTCAGTCTTGCAAGACAGACATTCAGACAGACAGACATTCAGTCAGACAGACAGTCATTCAAGACAGACAGACAGGGAGTCAATCAAGACAGACAGTCAGTCAGTCATTCAGTCAAGACAAACAGACATACAGTCAGTCAGGACAGAGAGACAGACAGTCAGTCAAGACAGAGAGACAGATAGTCATTCAGTCAAGATAGACAGACAATCAGACAGTCAGTCGATACAGTCAGACAGACAGACAGACAGTCAGTCAAGACAGACAGACAGACAGACAGACAGACAGACAGACAGACAGACAGACAGACAGACAGACAGACAGACAGACAGACAGTCAGTCAAGACAGTCATTCAAGACAGACAGACAGACAGTCAGTCAAGACAGACAGACAAACAGTCAGTCAAGATAGACAGACAAACAGACAGTCAGTCAAGACAGTCAGACAGACAGAAAGTCAGTCAAGACAGAAAGACAGTCATTCAAGACAGACAGACAGACAGTCAGACAAACAGACAGTCAGTCTAAACAGAAAGTCAGTCAAGACAGACAGTCAGTCAAGACAGACAGTAAGTCAAGAAAGACAGTCAGTCAAGACAGACAGACAAGACAGTCAGTCAAGACAGACAGAAAGTCAGCCAAGACAGACAGACAGTCAGTCAAGACAGACAGACAGACAGTCAGTCAAGACAGACAGACCAGTCAGTCAAGACAGACAGACAGTCAGTCAAGACAGTTAGACAGACAGACATTCAGACAGACAGACAGACAGACAGTTAAGACAGACAGACAGGCAGTCAGTCAAGACAGACAGACAGACAGTCAATCAAGACAGACAGACAGACAGACAGTCAGTCAGTTAAGACAGACAGACAGTCAGTCAAGACAGACAGACAGACAGTCAGTCAGTCATTCATGACAGACAGACAGACAGGCAGTCAAGACAGACAGGCAGTCAGTCAGTCTTGCAAGACAGACATTCAGACAGACAGACATTCAGTCAGACAGACAGTCATTCAAGACAGACAGACAGACAGTCAATCAAGACAGACAGTCAGTCAGTCATTTATGACAGACAATCAGACAGTCAGTCAGTCCAGACAGACAGACAGACAGACAGTCAGTCAAGACAAACAGACATACAGTCAGTCAGGACAGAGAGACAGATAGTCATTCCGTCAAGATAGACAGACAATCAGACAGTCAGTCGATACAGTCAGACAGACAGACAGACAGTCAGTCAAGACGGACAGACAGACAGACAGACAGACAGTCAGTCAAGACAGTCATTCAAGACAGACAGACAGACAGTCAGTCAAGACAGACAGACAAACAGTCAGTCAAGATAGACAGACAAACAGACAGTCAGTCAAGACAGTCAGACAGACAGAAAGTCAGTCAAGACAGAAAGACAGTCATTCAAGACAGACAGACAGACAGTCAGTCAAGATAGACAGACAAACAGACAGTCAGTCAAGACAGTCAGACAGACAGAAAGTCAGTCAAGACAGACAGACAGTCAGACAGACAGTCAGTCAATACAAACAAACAGACAGACAGACAGTGATTCAAGACAGACAGACAGACAATCAGTCAGTCAAGAAAGACAGACAGAAAGACAGACAGTCAGTCAGTCAAGACAGACAGACATACAGACAGATAGACAGTCAGTCAAGACAGACATACAGTCAGTCAAGACATACAGACATACAGACAGATAGACAGTCAGTCAAGACAGACAGACAGACAGACAGTCAGTCAAGACAGACAGTCAGTCAGTCAAGACAGACAGACATACAGACAGATAGACAGTCAGTCAAGACAGACAGACAGTCCGTCAAGACATACAGACATACAGACAGATAGACAGTCAGTCAAGATAGACAGACAGACAGTCACTCAAGACAGACAGTCAGACAGACAGTCAGTCAGTCAAGACAGTCAGACAGACAGTCAGTCAGTCAAGACAGACAGACAGACAGTCAGTCCGTCAAGACAGACAGACAGTCAGTCAAGACAGACAGACAGACAGTCAGTCAGTCATTCATGACAGACAGACAGACAGTCAGTCAAGACAGACAGGCAGTCAGTCAGTCTTGCAAGACAGACATTCAGACAGACAGACATTCAGTCAGACAGACAGTCATTCAAGACAGACAGACAGACAGTCAATCAAGACAGACAGTCAGTCAGTCATTTATGACAGACAATCAGACAGTCAGTCAGTCCAGACAGACAGACAGACAGACAGTCAGTCAAGACAAACAGACATACAGTCAGTCAGGACAGAGAGACAGATAGTCATTCAGTCAAGATAGACAGACAATCAGACAGTCAGTCGATACAGTCAGACAGACAGACAGACAGTCAGTCAAGACGGACAGACAGACAGACAGACAGACAGTCAGTCAAGACAGTCATTCAAGACAGACAGACAGACAGTCAGTCAAGACAGACAGACAAACAGTCAGTCAAGATAGACAGACAAACAGACAGTCAGTCAAGACAGTCAGACAGACAGAAAGTCAGTCAAGACAGAAAGACAGTCATTCAAGACAGACAGACAGACAGTCAGTCAAGATAGACAGACAAACAGACAGTCAGTCAAGACAGTCAGACAGACAGAAAGTCAGTCAAGACAGACAGACAGTCAGACAGACAGTCAGTCAATACAAACAAACAGACAGACAGACAGTGATTCAAGACAGACAGACAGACAATCAGTCAGTCAAGAAAGACAGACAGAAAGACAGACAGTCAGTCAGTCAAGACAGACAGACATACAGACAGATAGACAGTCAGTCAAGACAGACATACAGTCAGTCAAGACATACAGACATACAGACAGATAGACAGTCAGTCAAGACAGACAGACAGACAGACAGTCAGTCAAGACAGACAGTCAGTCAGTCAAGACAGACAGACATACAGACAGATAGACAGTCAGTCAAGACAGACAGACAGTCCGTCAAGACATACAGACATACAGACAGATAGACAGTCAGTCAAGATAGACAGACAGACAGTCACTCAAGACAGACAGTCAGACAGACAGTCAGTCAGTCAAGACAGTCAGACAGACAGTCAGTCAGTCAAGACAGACAGACAGACAGTCAGTCAGTCAAGACAGACAGAGGGCAGACAGACAGTCAGTCAAGACAGACAGTCAGTCAAGACAGACAGACAGACAGACAGATAGACAGTCAGTCAAGACAGACAGACAGACAGACAGACAGCAGACAGACCGTCATTCAAGATTGACAGACAGACAGACAGACAGTCAGTAAGTCAAGGCAGCCAGACAGTCAGTCGAGACAGACAGAGAGTCAGTCAAGACGGACAGAGAGTCAGTCAAGACGGACAGAGAGTCAGTCAAGACGGACAGAGAGTCAGTCAAGACGGACAGAGAGTCAGTCAAGACGGACAGAGAGTCAGTCAAGACGGACAGACAGACAGTCAGTCAGTCAAGACAGACAGACAGTCAGTCAAGACAGACAGACAGTCAGTCAAGACAGACAGACAGTCAGTAAAGACAGACAGACAGTCAGGCAAGGCAGACAGACAGTCAGTCAAGACAGACAGTCAGGACAGACAGACAGACAGTCAGTCAGGACAGAGAGACAGATAGTCATTCAGTCAAGATAGACAGACAAACAGACAGTCAGTCAAGACAGCCAGACAGACAGACAGTCAGTCAAGACAGACAGACGGACAGTGAGACAGACAGTCAGACAGACAGACAGTCAGTCAAGACAGACAGACGGACAGACAGACAGACAGACAGTCATTCAAGACAGACAGACAGACAGTCAGTCACTCAAGACAGACAGACAGATTGAAAAACAGTCAGTCAGTCAAGACAGACAGACAGACATTCAGACAGAGAGACAGAGAGACAGACAGTCAGACAGACAGTCATTCAAGACAGACTGACAGACCGAGAGACAGACAGTCAAGACAGACAGACAGACAGACAGTCAGTCGAGACTGACAGACAGACAGACAGTCAGTTAAGACAGACAGACAGTCAGACTGACAGTCAGACAGACAGACAGTCAGACAGACAGTCAGTCAAGACAGACAGTAAGTCAAGACAGACAGTCATTCAAGACAGACAGACAAGACAGTCAGTCAAGACAGACAGAAAGTCAGTCAACACAGACAGACAGTCAGTCAAGACAGACAGACAGACAGTCAGTCAAGACAGACAGACAGACAGTCAGTCACTCAAGACAGACAGACAGATTGAAAGACATTCAGTCAGTTAAGACAGACAGACATACATTCAAACAGAGAGACAGAGAGACAGACAGTCAGACAGACAGTCATTCAAGACAGACTGACAGACCGAGAGACAGACAGTCAAAACAGACAGACAGACAGACAGTCAGTCGAGACAGACAGACAGACAGACAGTCAGTCAAGACAGACAGACAGACAGACAGTCAGACTGACAGTCAGACAGACAGACAGTCAGTCAAGACAGACAGTAAGTCAAGACAGACAGTCATTCAAGACAGACAGACAAGACAGTCAGTCAAGACAGACAGAAAGTCAGTCAAGACAGACAGACAGTCAGTCAAGACAGTCAGACAGACAGTCAGTCAAGACAGACAGACAGACAGTCAGTCAAGACAGACAGACAGACAGTCAGTCAAGACAGACAGACAGACAGACAGACATTCAGATAGACAGACAGACAGACAGACAGTCAGACAGACAGTCAGTCAAGACAGACAGACAGACAGACAGACAGTTAAGACTGACAGACAGACAGTCAGTCAAGACAGACAGACAGTCAGTCAAGACAGACAGACATACAGTCAATCAAGACAGACAGACAGACAGACAGTCAGACTGACAGTCAGACAGACAGACAGACAGTCAGACTGACAGTCAGACAGACAGACAGTCAGACAGACAGTCAGTCAAGACAGATAGTAAGTCAAGACAGACAGTCATTCAAGACAGACAGACAAGACAGTCAGTCAAGAAAGACAGACAGTCAAGACAGACAGGCAGTCGGTCAAGACAGACAGACAGACAGACAGACATACAGTCAGACAGACAGTCATTCAAGACAGACAGACAGACAGTCAATCAAGACAGACAGTCAGTCAGTCATTCATGACAGACAATCAGACAGTCAGTCAGTCCAGACAGACAGACAGACAGACAGTCAGTCAAGACAAACAAAGAGACAGTCAGTCAGGACCGAGAGACAGACAGTCAGTCAAGACAGAGAGACAGATAGTCATTCAGTCAAGATAGACAGACAGACAGACAGTCAGCCAAGACAGACAGACAGTCAGCCAAGACAGACAGACAGACAGAAGACAGACATACAGTCAGTCAAGACAGACAGACAGACAGACAGTCAGTCAAGACAGACAGACAGACAGTCAGTAAAGACAGACAGACAGACAGAGAGTCAGTCAAGACAGACAGACAGACAGACAGACAGACAGTCAAAACAGACAGACAGACAGACAGTCAGTCAAGACAGGCAGACAGACAGACAGATAGTCATTCAGTCAAGATAGACAGACAATCAGACAGCCAGTCGAGACAGTCAGACAGACAGACAGACAGTCAGCCAAGACAGACAGACAGTCAGCCAAGACAGACAGACAGACAGAAGA
Organism: Branchinecta lynchi; assembly: GCA_023053575.1. Taxonomy (NCBI): domain Eukaryota; kingdom Metazoa; phylum Arthropoda; class Branchiopoda; order Anostraca; family Branchinectidae; genus Branchinecta; species Branchinecta lynchi. The sequence continues at coordinate 9,106 of JAKZAP010000202.1, read as the reverse complement.
CAGACATACAGTCAGTCAAGACAGTCAGACAGACAGTCATTCAAGGCAGAGAGACAGACATCGGTGATTAAGCGAGGGAAAGACGCGGACCTTTGCAAAAGTTATCGGCCAAGTACAGTTTCTTGTACCAGAAGCAAACTCAAGACAGACAGACAGACTTCAGTCAAGACAGACAGACAGACAGTAAATCAAGACAGACAGACAGACAAACAGACAGTCAGTCAAGACAGACAGACAGTCAGTCAGTCATTCATGAAAGACAAACAGACAGTCAGTCAGTCAAGACAGACAGACAGACATTCAGACAGACAGACAGAGAGACAGACAGTCAGACAGATAGTCATTCAAGACAGACAGACAGACCGAGAGACAGACAGTCAAGACAGACAGACAGAAAGTCAGTCAAGACAGACAGACAGACAGACAGACAGTCAGATAGACAGTCAGTCAAGACAAACAGACAGACAAACAGTGATTCAAGACAGACAGACAGACAGTCAGTCAGTCAAGACGGACAGAGAGTCAGTCAAGACGGACAGACAGACAGTCAGTCAGTCAAGACAGACAGACAGTCAGTTAAGACAGACAGACAGTCAGTCAGTCATTCATGAAAGACAAACAGACAGTCAGTCAGTCAAGACAGACAGACAGACATTCAGACAGACAGACAGAGAGACAGACAGTCAGACAGATAGTCATTCAAGACAGACAGACAGACCGAGAGACAGACAGTCAAGACAGACAGACAGACAGTCAGTCGAGACTGACAGACAGACAGACAGTCAGTTAAGACAGACAGACAGTCAGACTGACAGTCAGACAGACAGACAGTCAGACAGACAGTCAGTCAAGACAGACAGTAAGTCAAGACAGACAGTCATTCAAGACAGACAGACAAGACAGTCAGTCAAGACAGACAGAAAGTCAGTCAACACAGACAGACAGTCAGTCAAGACAGACAGACAGACAGTCAGTCAAGACAGACAGACAGACAGTCAGTCACTCAAGACAGACAGACAGATTGAAAGACAGTCAGTCAGTTAAGACAGACAGACATACATTCAAACAGAGAGACAGAGAGACAGACAGTCAGACAGACAGTCATTCAAGACAGACTGACAGACCGAGAGACAGACAGTCAAAACAGACAGACAGACAGACAGTCAGTCGAGACAGACAGACAGACAGACAGTCAGTCAAGACAGACAGACAGACAGACAGTCAGACTGACAGTCAGACAGACAGACAGTCAGTCAAGACAGACAGTAAGTCAAGACAGACAGTCATTCAAGACAGACAGACAAGACAGTCAGTCAAGACAGACAGAAAGTCAGTCAAGACAGACAGACAGTCAGTCAAGACAGTCAGACAGACAGTCAGTCAAGACAGACAGACAGACAGTCAGTCAAGACAGACAGACAGACAGTCAGTCAAGACAGACAGACAGACAGACAGACATTCAGATAGACAGACAGACAGACAGACAGTCAGACAGACAGTCAGTCAAGACAGACAGACAGACAGACAGACAGTTAAGACTGACAGACAGACAGTCAGTCAAGACAGACAGACAGTCAGTCAAGACAGACAGACATACAGTCAATCAAGACAGACAGACAGACAGACAGTCAGACTGACAGTCAGACAGACAGACAGACAGTCAGACTGACAGTCAGACAGACAGACAGTCAGACAGACAGTCAGTCAAGACAGATAGTAAGTCAAGACAGACAGTCATTCAAGACAGACAGACAAGACAGTCAGTCAAGAAAGACAGACAGTCAAGACAGACAGGCAGTCGGTCAAGACAGACAGACAGACAGACAGACATACAGTCAGACAGACAGTCATTCAAGACAGACAGACAGACAGTCAATCAAGACAGACAGTCAGTCAGTCATTCATGACAGACAATCAGACAGTCAGTCAGTCCAGACAGACAGACAGACAGACAGTCAGTCAAGACAAACAAAGAGACAGTCAGTCAGGACCGAGAGACAGACAGTCAGTCAAGACAGAGAGACAGATAGTCATTCAGTCAAGATAGACAGACAGACAGACAGTCAGCCAAGACAGACAGACAGTCAGCCAAGACAGACAGACAGACAGAAGACAGACATACAGTCAGTCAAGACAGACAGACAGACAGACAGTCAGTCAAGACAGACAGACAGACAGTCAGTAAAGACAGACAGACAGACAGAGAGTCAGTCAAGACAGACAGACAGACAGACAGACAGACAGTCAGAACAGACAGACAGACAGACAGTCAGTCAAGACAGGCAGACAGACAGACAGATAGTCATTCAGTCAAGATAGACAGACAATCAGACAGCCAGTCGAGACAGTCAGACAGACAGACAGACAGTCAGCCAAGACAGACAGACAGTCAGCCAAGACAGACAGACAGACAGAAGACAGACATACAGTCAGTCAAGACAGTCAGACAGACAGTCATTCAAGGCAGAGAGACAGACATCGGTGATTAAGCGAGGGAAAGACGCGGACCTTTGCAAAAGTTATCGGCCAAGTACAGTTTCTTGTACCAGAAGCAAACTCAAGACAGACAGACAGACTTCAGTCAAGACAGACAGACAGACAGTAAATCAAGACAGACAGACAGACAAACAGACAGTCAGTCAAGACAGACAGACAGTCAGTCAGTCATTCATGAAAGACAAACAGACAGTCAGTCAGTCAAGACAGACAGACAGACATTCAGACAGACAGACAGAGAGACAGACAGTCAGACAGATAGTCATTCAAGACAGACAGACAGACCGAGAGACAGACAGTCAAGACAGACAGACAGAAAGTCAGTCAAGACAGACAGACAGACAGACAGACAGTCAGATAGACAGTCAGTCAAGACAAACAGACAGACAAACAGTGATTCAAGACAGACAGACAGACAGTCAGTCAGTCAAGACGGACAGAGAGTCAGTCAAGACGGACAGACAGACAGTCAGTCAGTCAAGACAGACAGACAGTCAGTTAAGCAAGACAGACAGTCAGTCAAGACAGACAGACAGTCAGTCAAGACAGACAGATAGTCAGTCAAGACAGACAGACAGTCAGTAAAGACAGACAGACAGTCAGTCAAGTAAGACAGACAGTCAGTCAAGACAGAGAGTCAGGACAGACAGACAGACAGTCAGTCAGGACAGAGAGACAGATAGTCATTCAGTCAAGATAGACAGACAAACAGACAGTCAGTCAAGACAGCCAGACAGACAGACAGTCAGTCAAGACATACAGACGGACAGTGAGACAGACATTCAGACAGACAGACAGTCAGTCAAGACAGACAGACGGACAGACAGACAGACAGACAGTAATTCAAGACAGACAGACAGACAGTCAGTCACTCAAGACAGACAGACAGATTGAAAGACAGTCAGTCAGTCAAGACCGACAGACAGACATTCAGACAGAGAGACAGAGAGACAGACAGTCAGACAGACAGTCATTCAAGACAGACAGACAGACCGAGAGACAGACTGTCAAGACAGACAGAGAGACAGACAGTCAGTCGAGACAGACAGACAGACAGACAGTCAGTCAAGACAGACAGACAGACAGACAGTCAGACAGACAGTCAGTCAAGACAGAAAGTAAGTCAAGACAGACAGTCATTCAAGACAGACAGACAAGACAGTCAGTCAAGACAGACAGAAAGTCAGTCAAGACAGACAGACAGTCAGTCAAGACAGACAGACAGACAGTCAGTCAAGACAGACAGACAGACAGTCAGTCAAGACAGACAGACAGACAGTCAGTTAAGACAGACAGACAGACATTCAGATAGACAGACAGACAGTCAGACAGACAGTCAGACAGACAGTCAGTCAAGACAGACAGACAGACAGACAGACAGACAGACAGTTAAGACAGACAGACAGACAGACAGTTCAAGACAGACAGACAGACAGACAGTCAATCAAGACAGACAGACAGAAAGACAGACAGTCGGTCAATACAGACAGACAGTCAAGACAGACAGGCAGTCGGTCAAGACAGACAGACAGACAGACATACAGTCAGACAGACAGTCTTTCAAGACAGACAGACAGACAGTCAATCAAGACAGACAGTCAGTCAGTCATTCATGACAGACAATCAGACAGTCAGTCAGTCCAGACAGACAGACAGACAGACAGTCAGTCAAGACAAACAGACAGACAGTCAGTCAGGACAGAGAGACAGACAGTCAGTCAAGACTAGAGAGACAGATAGTCATTCAGTCAAGATAGACAGACAATCAGACAGTCAGTCGAGACAGTCAGACAGACAGACAGACAGTCAGCCAAGACAGACAGACAGTCAGACAAGACAGACAGACAGTCAGCCAAGACAGACAGACAGACAGAAAACAGACATACAGTTAGTCAAGACAGACCGACAGACAGTCAGTCAAGACAGACAGACAGACAGTCAGTAAAGACAGACAGACAGACAGAGAGTCAGTCAAGACAGACAGAGAGTCAGTCAAGACAGACAGACAGACAGACAGTCAAGACAGACAGACAGACAGACAGTCAGTCAAGACAGGCAGACAGACAGACAGACAGACAGACAGACATTCAGACAGACAGACAAACAGTCAGACAGACAGTCATTCAAGACACAGAGACAGACATCGGTGATTAAGCGAGGGATTGACTGACTGACTGTCTGTCTGTCTGTCTTTCTGTCTTGAGTGACTGACTGTCTGTCTGTCTTGAATGACTGTCTGTCTGTCTGTCTGTTTGTCTTGACTGACTGTATGTCAAGTTACATCAGACAGACAGACATCTATACAGTATATTAAGACAGACAGATAGACAGACAGACACTCAGTCAAGACAGACAGACAGACGGACAGTCAGTCGAGACAGACAGACAGACAGACAGTCAGTCGAGACAGACAGACAGACAGACAGTCAGACAAACAGACAGTCAGTCTAAACAGAAAGTCAGTCAAGACAGACAGTCAGTCAAGACAGACAGTAAGTCAAGAAAGACAGTCAGTCAAGACAGACAGTAAGTCAAGACAGACAGTCATTCAAGACAGACAGACAAGACAGTCAGTCAAGAAAGACAGACAGTCAAGACAGACAGGCAGTCGGTCAAGACATACAGACAGACAGACAGACATACAGTCAGACAGACAGTCATTCAAGACAGACAGACAGACAGTCAATCAAGACAGACAGTCAGTCAGTCATTCATGACAGACAATCAGACAGTCAGTCAGTCCAGACAGACAGACAGACAGACAGTCAGTCAAGACAAACAGACAGACAGTCAGTCAGGACAGAGAGACAGACAGTCAGTCAAGACAGAGAGACAGATAGTCATTCAGTCAAGATAGACAGACAATCAGACAGTCAATCGAAACAGTCAGACAAACAGACAGACAGTCAGCCAAGACAGACAGACAGACAGAAGACAGACATACAGTCAGTCAAGACAGAGAGGCAGACAGTCAGTCAAGACAGACAGACAGACAGTCAGTAAAGACAGACAGACAGACAGAGAGTCAGTCAAGACAGACAGACAGACAGACAGACAGTCAGCCAAGACAGACAGACAGACAGAAGACAGACATACAGTCAGTCAAGACAGACAGACAGACAGTCAGTCAAGACAGACAGACAGACAGTCAGTAAAGACAGACAGACAGACAGAGAGTCAGTCAAGACAGACAGACAGACAGACAGACAGACAGTCAAAACAGACAGACAGACAGACAGTCAGTCAAGACAGGCAGACAGACAGACAGATAGTCATTCAGTCAAGATAGACAGACAATCAGACAGTCAGTCGAGACAGTCAGACAGACAGACAGACAGTCAGCCAAGACAGACAGACAGTCAGCCAATACAGACAGACAGTCAGCCAAGACAGACAGACAGACAGAAGACAGACATACAGTCAGTCAAGACAGTCAGACAGACAGTCATTCAAGGCAGAGAGACAGACATCGGTGATTAAGCGAGGGAAAGACGCGGACCTTTGCAAAAGTTATTGGCCAAGTACAGTTTCTTGTACCAGAAGCAAACTCAAGACAGACAGACAGACTTCGGTCAAGACAGACAGACAGACAGTAAATCAAGACAGACAGACAGACAGACAGTCAGTCAAGACAGACAGACAGTCAGTCAGTCATTCATGAAAGACAAACAGACAGTCAGTCAGTCAAGACAGACAGACAGACATTCAGACAGACAGACAGAGAGACAGACAGTCAGACAGACAGTCATTCAAGACAGACAGACAGACCGAGAGACAGACAGTCAAGACAGACAGACAGACAGACAGAAAGTCAGTCAAGACAGACAGACAGACAGACAGACAGTCAGATAGACAGTCAGTCAAGACAAACAGACAGACAAACAGTGATTCAAGACAGACAGACAGACAGTCAGTCAGTCAAGACGGACAGAGAGTCAGTCAAGACGGACAGACAGACAGTCAGTCAGTCAAGACAGACAGACAGTCAGTTAAGCAAGACAGACAGTCAGTCAAGACAGACAGACAGTCAGTTAAGACAGACAGACAGTCAGTCAAGACAGACAGACAGTCAGTAAAGACAGACAGACAGTCAGTAAAGTAAGACAGACAGTCAGTCAAGACAGAGAGTCAGGACAGACAGACAGACAGTCAGTCAGGACAGAGAGACAGATAGTCATTCAGTCAAGATAGACAGACAAACAGACAGTCAGTCAAGACAGCCAGACAGACAGACAGTCAGTCAAGACATACAGACGGACAGTGAGACAGACATTCAGACAGACAGACAGTCAGTCAAGACAGACAGACGGACAGACAGACAGACAGACAGTCATTCAAGACAGACAGACAGACAGTCAGTCACTCAAGACAGACAGACAGATTGAAAGACAGTCAGTCAGTCAAGACAGACAGACAGACATTCAGACAGAGAGACAGACAGTCAGACAGACAGTCATTCAAGACAGACAGACAGACCGAGAGACGACAGTCAAGACAGACAGAGAGACAAACAGTGAGTCGAGACAGACAGACAGACAGACAGTCAGTCAAGACAGACAGACAGACAGACAGTCAGACTGACTGTCAGACAGACAGACAGTCAGACAGACAGTCAGTCAAGACAGACAGTAACTCAAGACAGACAGTCATTCAAGACAGACAGACAAGACAGTCAGTCAAGAAAGACAGACAGTCAAGACAGACAGGCAGTCGGTCAAGACAGACAGACAGACAGACAGACATACAGTCAGACAGACAGTCATTCAAGACAGACAGACACCCAGTCAATCAAGACAGACAGTCAGTCAGTCATTCATGACAGACAATCAGACAGTCAGTCAGTCCAGACAGACAGACAGACAGACAGTCAGTCAAGACAAACAGACAGACAGTCAGTCAGGACAGAGAGACAGACAGTCAGTCAAGACAGAGAGACAGATAGTCATTCAGTCAAGATAGACAGACAATCAGACAGTCAGTCGAGACAGTCAGACAGACAGACAGACAGTCAGCCAAGACAGACAGACAGACAGAAGACAGACATACAGTCAGTCAAGACAGACAGGCAGACAGTCAGTCAAGACAGACAGACAGACAGTCAGTAAAGACAGACAGACAGACAGAGAGTCAGTCAAGACAGACAGACAGACAGACAGTCAAAACAGACAGACAGACAGACAGTCAGTCAAGACAGGCAGACAGACAGACAGATAGTCATTCAGTCAAGATAGACAGACAATCAGACAGTCAGTCGAGACAGTCAGACCGACAGACAGACAGTCAGCCAAGACAGACAGACAGTCAGCCAAGACAGACAGACAGACAGAAGACAGACATACAGTCAGTCAAGACAGTCAGACAGACAGTCATTCAAGACAGAGAGACAGACATCGGTGATTAAGCGAGGGAAAGACGCGGACCTTTGCAAAAGTTATCGGCCAAGTACAGTTTCTTGTACCAGAAGCAAACTCAAGACAGACAGACAGACTTCAGTCAAGACAGACAGACAGACAGTAAATCAAGACAGACAGACAGACAGACAGACAGTCAGTCAAAACAGACAGACAGTCAGTCAGTCATTCATGAAAGACAAACAGACAGTCAGTCAGTCAAGACAGACAGACAGACATTCAGACAGACAGACAGAGAGACAGGCAGTCAGACAGACAATCATTCAAGACAGACAGACAGACCGAGAGACAGACAGTCAAGACAGACAGACAGAAAGTCAGTCAAGACAGACAGACAGACAGACAGACAGACAGTCAGATAGACAGTCAGTCAAGACAAACAGACAGACAAACAGTGATTCAAGACAGACAGACAGACAGTCAGTCAGTCAAGACGGACAGAGAGTCAGTCAAGACGGACAGACAGACAGTCAGTCAGTCAAGACAGACAGACAGTCAGTTAAGCAAGACAGACAGTCAGTCAAGACAGACAGACAGACAGTCAATCAAGACAGACAGACAGACAGACAGTCAATCAAGACAGACAGACAGAAAGACAGACAGTCGGTCAAGACAGACAGACAGTCAAGACAGACAGGCAGTCGGTCAAGACAGACAGACAGACAGACATACAGTCAGACAGACAGTCATTCAAGACAGACAGACAGACAGTCAATCAAGACAGACAGTCAGTCAGTCAGTCATTCATGACAGACAATCAGACAGTCAGTCAGTCCAGACAGACAGACAGACAGACAGTCAGTCAAGACAAACAGACAGACAGTCAGTCAGGACAGAGAGACAGACAGTCAGTCAAGACAGAGAGACAGATAGTCATTCAGTCAAGATAGACAGACAATCAGATAGTCAGTCGAGACAGTCAGACAGACAGACAGACAGTCAGCCAAGACAGACAGACAGTCAGACAAGACAGACAGACAGTCAGCCAAGACAGACAGACAGACAGAAAACAGACATACAGTTAGTCAAGACAGACCGACAGACAGTCAGTCAAGACAGACAGACAGACAGTCAGTAAAGACAGACAGACAGACAGAGAGTCAGTCAAGACAGACAGAGAGTCAGTCAAGACAGACAGACAGACAGACAGTCAAAACAGACAGACAGACAGACAGTCAGTCAAGACAGGCAGACAGACA
>JAKZAP010000201.1:0-51345 GCA_023053575.1 Branchinecta lynchi | reverse complement strand
CCAACTCTCCCCTATTTCCTTAAAGCACCCCAATCAGGCATCCTTTGTGTGAACATTCATGCGTAGCTGGGGGAATGAAGGAAGAAAATCTTAAAATTTATTTTTTTAAAATAAAGAAAGTATGATTAGATAGAGCGCGAAAAACTAGAGCGAACGGTGTGTTTCTTGTGAAGATCCGAGGCATTCATGGTATTTTTTTTAAAGCGTTGAAGTTGGGGAAAAAACGCAGGTATTTCCTTAAAGCACTCCACACAGGAGTATCCTTAACGCACCTCACAAAGGTATCTCCTTAAAAACCGCAACTCCTCCTCATAAAATAGATGAGAATACACACTTAGGCTATAGACAGGCTAGTGACTCGAAGGGGTGAGGTGAGAAGGAGGAGGATAAGTATGGGGTGTTGGAGGGAGGCGGAGGTTAGGTGGAGGTGAGTTGTGTTAAAACTCAACTTTTGAGTTACAACTCAACTGTTGAGTTACAACTCAACTGTTGAGTTACAACTCAACTTTTCCATACAATTATTTTTTTAAAGTACAAATGATTTCTTTCCAAATGATGTTCAAAAGTGAAAAATAATAAGTTTTACCTCAAATGTTTTTCCTGCAAACGAATTTTGAACCCTCTTTTTACGTTTTTTAGTATATATGTGCATTTTAAAGAGTCTAGGAGCTGCCACGTATTAACCCCAGACTGAACGGTCAGCCCTCCTTTTCCGGCAACGCTAGTTGTTTTCTTTTAACCTAACAGTTAAGCTGTTAGGCTAACAGTTGAACTCAATCTAATCTCCAACTAAACTGTTCAGTTACAATTCAACTGTTAAGTTGCAGCTCAACTGTTCAGTTCCAACTCAACTGCTGAGTTACAGCTCAACCGTTGGGTTCCAACTCAACTGTTAAGTTACAGCTCAACTGTTGAGTTCTAACTCAACCTTTGAGTAAAGATATGCATTTCAAAGAGTCTGGGAGCTGTCAAGTGTCAACTCAACAGTCTAATTATAACTAAAACAGTCGAGTTGTAACTGATCTTTGAGTAATATCACATAAAAAGAAAAATAATAAGATTTCCTCTTTGAACTCAACTGTTAGGTTGTTACCCTAACATTTTAAACCAACAACTCAACTGTTCAGTTACAGCTCAACTAAAAAGGACAATAATAAAATTTCGTTTTATACTCAATGTTTAGGCTGTTAGCCTAACATTTGAACGTCCACATAACCTTCGTCTACCTCCAACACCCCAGACTGAACGGTTAGCCCTCCTTTTCCAGCCAAGCTAGTCTTTTTTTTCAACCCAACAGTTAAGCTGTTAACCTAACAGTTAAACTCAATCTAGTCTCCAACTAAACTGTTAAGTTACAACTCAACTGTTGAGTTGCAGCTCAACTGTTCAGTTCCAACTCAACTGTTGAGTTACAGCTCAACTGTTCAGTTCCCACTCAACTGTTGAGTTACAATTCAACTGTTGGGGTCCAACTCAACTGTTGGGTTCCAACTCAACTGTTAAGTTACAACTCAACTATTGAGTTACAACTCAATTTTTACAGACAATTATTTTTTTTAAAGTACAAATGATTTCTTTTCAAATGATGTTCAAAAGTGAAAAATAATAAGTTTGACCTCAAATGTTTTTCCTGCAAATGAATTTGGAACCCTCTTTTTACATTTTTTAGTATATATGTGCATTTTAAAGAGTCTAGGAGCTGCCACATATTAACCCCAGACTGAACAGTCAGCCCTCCTTTTCCGGCAACGCTAGTTGTTTTCTTTTAACCTAACAGTTAAGCTGTTAGCCTAACAGTTGAACTCAATCTAATCTCCAACTAAACTGTTCAGTTACAGTTCAACTGTTAAGTTGCAGCTCAACTGTTCAGTTCCAACTCAACTGCTGTGTTACAGCTCAACCGTTGGGTTCCAACTAAACTGTTAAGTTACAGCTCCACTGTTGAGTTCCAACTCAACCTTTGAGTAAAGATATGCATTTCAAAGAGTCTGGGAGCTGTCAAGTATCAACTCAACAGTCTAATTATACCTAAAACAGTCGAGTTGTAACTGATCTTTGAGTAATATCACATAAAAAGAAAAATAATAAGATTTTCTCTTTGAACTCAACTGTTAGGTTGTTACCCTAACATTTTAAACCAACAACTCAACTGTTCAGTTACAGCTCAACTAAAAAGGACAATAATAAAATTTCGTTTTAAACTCAATGTTTAGGCTGTTAGCCTAACATTTGAACCTCCACATAACCTCCGTCTACCTCCAACACCCCAGACTGAACGGTTAGCCCTCCTTTTCCGGCCAAGCTAGTCTTTTTTTTTAACCCAACAGTTAAGCTGTTAGCCTAACAGTTAAACTCAATCTAGTCTCCAACTAAACTGTTCAGTTCCCACTCAACTGTTGAGTTACAATTCAACTGTTGGGGTCCAACTCAACTGTTGGGTTCCAACTCAACTGTTAAGTTACAACTCAACTATTGAGTTACAACTCAATTTTTACAGACAATTATTTTTTTTAAAGTACAAATGATTTCTTTTCAAATGATGTTCAAAAGTGAAAAATAATAAGTTTGACCTCAAATGTTTTTCCTGCAAATGAATTTGGAACCCTCTTTTTCCATTTTTTAGTATATATGTGCATTTTAAAGAGTCTAGGAGCTGCCACATATTAACCCCAGACTGAACAGTCAGCCCTCCTTTTCCGGCAACGCTAGTTGTTTTCTTTTAACCTAACAGTTAAGCTGTTAGCCTAACAGTTGAACTCAATCTAATCTCCAACTAAACTGTTCAGTTACAGTTCAACTGTTAAGTTGCAGCTCAACTGTTCAGTTCCAACTCAACTGCTGTGTTACAGCTCAACCGTTGGGTTCCAACTAAACTGTTAAGTTACAGCTCCACTGTTGAGTTCCAACTCAACCTTTGAGTAAAGATATGCATTTCAAAGAGTCTGGGAGCTGTCAAGTATCAACTCAACAGTCTAATTATAACTAAAACAGTCGAGTTGTAACTGATCTTTGAGTAATATCACATAAAAAGAAAAATAATAAGATTTTCTCTGTGAACTCAACTGTTAGGTTGTTACCCTAACATTTTAAACCAACAACTCAACTGTTCAGTTACAGCTCAACTAAAAAGGACAATAATAAAATTTCGTTTTAAACTCAATGTTTAGGCTGTTAGCCTAACATTTGAACGTCCACATAACCTCCGTCTACCTCCAACACCCCAGACTGAACGGTTAGCCCTCCTTTTCCGGCCAAGCTAGTCTTTTTTTTTAACCCAACAGTTAAGCTGTTAGCCTAACAGTTAAACTCAATCTAGTCTCCAACTAAACTGTTCAGTTCCCACTCAACTGTTGAGTTACAATTCAACTGTTGGGGTCCAACTCAACTGTTGGGTTCCAACTCAACTGTTAAGTTACAACTCAACTATTGAGTTACAACTCAATTTTTACAGACAATTATTTTTTTTAAAGTACAAATGATTTCTTTTCAAATGATGTTCAAAAGTGAAAAATAATAAGTTTGACCTCAAATGTTTTTCCTGCAAATGAATTTGGAACCCTCTTTTTACATTTTTTAGTATATATGTGCATTTTAAAGAGTCTAGGAGCTGCCACATATTAACCCCAGACTGAACAGTCAGCCCTCCTTTTCCGGCAACGCTAGTTGTTTTCTTTTAACCTAACAGTTAAGCTGTTAGCCTAACAGTTGAACTCAATCTAATCTCCAACTAAACTGTTCAGTTACAGTTCAACTGTTAAGTTACAGCTCCACTGTTGAGTTCCAACTCAACCTTTGAGTAAAGATATGCATTTCAAAGAGTCTGGGAGCTGTCAAGTATCAACTCAACAGTCTAATTATAACTAAAACAGTCGAGTTGTAACTGATCTTTGAGTAATATCACATAAAAAGAAAAATAATAAGATTTTCTCTTTGAACTCAACTGTTAGGTTGTTACCCTAACATTTTAAACCAACAACTCAACTGTTCAGTTACAGCTCAACTAAAAAGGACAATAATAAAATTTCGTTTTAAACTCAATGTTTAGGCTGTTAGCCTAACATTTGAACGTCCACATAACCTCCGTCTACCTCCAACACCCCAGACTGAACGGTTAGCCCTCCTTTTCCGGCCAAGCTAGTCTTTTTTTTTAACCCAACAGTTAAGCTGTTAGCCTAACAGTTAAACTCAATCTAGTCTCCAACTAAACTGTTCAGTTCCCACTCAACTGTTGAGTTACAATTCAACTGTTGGGGTCCAACTCAACTGTTGGGTTCCAACTCAACTGTTAAGTTACAACTCAACTATTGAGTTACAACTCAATTTTTACAGACAATTATTTTTTTAAAGTACTTATGATTTCTTTTCAAACGATGTTCAAAAGTGAAAAATAATAATTTTGAACTCAAATGTTTTTCCTGCATATGAATTTTGAACCCTTTTTTACGCTTTTTAGTAAATTTGTGCATTATAAAGAGTCTAGGAGCTATCAAGTATTAACCCCAGACTGAACGGTTGGCCCTCCTTTTCCGGCCACGCTAGTCGTTTTCTTTTATCCCAACAGTTAAGCTGTTAGCCTAACAGTTAAACTCAATCTAATCTCCAACTAAACTGTTCAGTTCCAACTCAACTGCTGAGTTACAGCTCAACCGTTGGGTTCCAACTCAACTGTTAAGTTACAGCTCAACTGTTGAGTTCTAACTCAACCTTTGAGTAAAGATATGCATTTCAAAGAGTCTGGGAGCTGTCAAGTATCAACTCAACAGTCTAATTATAACTAAAACAGTCGAGTTTAACTGATCTTTGAGTAATATCACATAAAAAGACAAATAATAAGATTTTCTCTTTGAACTCAACTGTTAGGTTGTTACCCAATCATTTTAAACCAACAACTCAACTGTTCAGTTACAGCTCAACTAAAAAGGACAATAATAAAATTTCGTTTTATACTCAATGTTTAGGCTGTTAGCCTAACATTTGAACGTCCACATAACCTCCGTCTACCTCCAACACCCCAGACTGAACGGTTAACCCTCCTTTTCCGGCCAAGCTAGTCTTTTTTTTCAACCCAACAGTTAAGCTGTTAGCCTAACAGTTAAACTCAATCTAGTCTCCAACTAAACTGTTAAGTTACAACTCAACTGTTGAGTTGCAGCTCAACTGTTCACCTCCAACTCAATTGTTAAGTTACAGCTCAAATGTTGAGTTCCATCTCAACCTTTGAACTAAACTAAACTGTTCAGTTACAATTCAACTGTTAAGTTGCAGCTCAACTGTTCAATTCCAACTCAACTGCTGAGTTACAGCTCAACCGTTGGGTTCCAACTCAATTGTTAAGTTACAGCTCAACTGTTGAGTTCCAACTCAACCTTTGAGTAAAGATATGCATTTCAAAGAGTCTGGGAGCTGTCAAGTATCAACTCAACAGTCTAATTATAACTAAAACAGTCGAGTTGTAACTGATCTTTGAGTAATATCACATAAAAAGACAAATAATAAGATTTTCTCTTTGAACTCAACTGTTAGGTTGTTACCCAATCATTTTAAACCAACAACTCAACTGTTCAGTTACAGCTCAACTAAAAAGGACAATAATAAAATTTCGTTTTATACTCAATGTTTAGGCTGTTAGCCTAACATTTGAACGTCCACATAACCTCCGTCTACCTCCAACACCCCAGACTGAACGTTTAGCCCTCCTTTTCCGGCCAAGCTAGTCTTTTTTTTTAACCCAACAGTTAAGCTGTTAGCCTAACAGTTAAACTCAATCTAGTCTCCAACTAAACTGTTAAGTTACAACTCAACTGTTGAGTTGCAGCTCAACTGTTCAGTTCCAACTCAACTGTTGAGTTACAGCTCAACTGTTCAGTTCCCACTCAACTGTTGAGTTACAATTCAACTGTTGGGGTTCAACTCAACTGTTGGGTTCCAACTCAACTGTTAAGTTACAACTCAACTATTGAGTTACAACTCAATTTTTACAGACAATTATTTTTTTAAAGTACTTATGATTTCTTTTCAAATGATGTTCAAAAGTGAAAAATAATAATTTTGAACTCAAATGTTTTTCCTGCATATGAATTTTGAACCCTCTTTTTACGCTTTTTAGTAAATTTGTGCATTATAAAGAGTCTAGGAGCTGTCAAGTATTAACCCCAGACTGAACGGTTGGCCCTCCATTTCCGGCCACGCTAGTCGTTTTCTTTTATCCCAACAGTTAAGCTGTTAGCCTAACAGTTAAACTCAATCTAATCTCCAACTAAACTGTTAAGTTACAACTCAACTGTTGAGTTGCAGCTCAACTGTTCAGCTCCAACTCAAATGTTAAGTTACAGCTCAAATGTTGAGTTCCATCTCAACCTTTGAGCTACAGGTCAAGGGATCTGATTCTGTGCCAACTGATCAGTTACGAAATCAAATAGAAAATCTTAATATTTTTCTTTGTATGTGATATTACTCAAAGATCAGTTACAACTCGACTGTTTCAGTTATAATTAGACTGTTGAGTTGATACTCGACAGCTCCCAGACTCTTGGAAATGAATATCTTTACTCAAAGGTTGAGTTGAAACTCAACAGTTGAGTTGTAACTTAACAGTTGAGTTGGAACTGAACAGTTGAGTTGGAACTGAACAGTTGAGTTGGTTCAGTTCCAACTCAACTGTTAAGTTACAACTGAACAGTTGAGTTGGAACTGAACAGTTGAGCTGAAACTCAACAGTTGAATTGTAACTGAACAGTTTAGTTTGAGATTAGATTGACTTCAACTGTTAGGCTAACAGCTGAACTGTTGGGTTAAAAGAAAACAACTAGCTTGGCCGGAAAAGGAGGGCTGACCGTTCAGTCTGGGGTTAATACTTAACATCTTCTAGACTCTTTAAAATGCACATATATACTAAAAAGCGTAAAAAGAGGGTTCAAAATTCATTTGCAGGAAAAACATTTGAGGTCAAACTTATTATTTTTCACCTTCGAACATCATTTGAAAAGAAATTTTTCTACTTAAAAAAAAAATTGTATGGAAAAGTTGAGTTGTAACTCAACAGTTGAGTTGTAATTCAAAAGTTGAGTTCTAACACAACAATTGATCTGTATCTCAAAAATTGTTGTGTAACTCCTCAGTGGGCCCAGAATCAGATTTCTTTCGACTCAACTGTTAGGATCAGTTGTAATTTCTAACAGGTATGACCGGTTATGTTGTAACTCAGCAATCGATTTGTATCTCAAGAAGTATTTCGTAACTGATCAGTTGGCCCAGAATCAGATCCCTTGAGCTGTAGCTCAAAGGTTGAGTTGGAACTTAACATTTGAGCTGTAACTTAACAGTTGAGTTGGAACTCAACAGTTGAGCAGTAACTCAACAGTTGAGTTGGAACTGAACAGTTGAGCTGCAACTCAACAGTTGAGTTGTAACTTAACAGTTTAGTTCGAGACTAGATTGAGTTTATCTGTTAGGATAACAGCTTAACTGTTCGGTTAAAAGAAAACGACTAGCGTGGCAGGAAAAGGAGGGCTAACCGTTCAGTCCGTGTTGTTTCATGACCGGTTAAAATGTTAGGCTGTTAGCCTAACATTTGAACGTCCACATAACCTCCGTCTACCTCCAACACCCCAGACTGAACGGTTAGCCCTCCTTTTCAGGCCACGCTAAGCTTTTTCTTTTAACCCAACTGTTAAGCTGTTAGCCTAACAGTTTATAATAATAGTTGATAATCTAATCTCCAACTAAACTGTTGAGTTACAACTCAACTATTGAGTTGCAGCTCAACTGTTGGGTTCAAACTCAACTGTTGAGTTACAGCTCAACTATTGGGTTCCAACTTATTTTTTGAGTTACAGCTCAACTATTGCTAACTCATTCTTTGTGTTCCAACTCAACCTTTGAGCTACAGCTCAACGGATCTGATTCTGGGCCCACTGTTCAGTTACAAAATCCTTTTTGAAATACAAATCAATTGTTGAGTTACAACTAAACTGTTGAGTTACAACTCAACTTTACCATACAATTGTTTTTTTTTAAGTACAAATGATTTCTTATCAAACGATGTTCAAAAGTGAAAAATAATAATTTTGACCTCAAATATTTTTCTTGCAAATGATTTTTGAACCCTCTTTTTACGCTTTTAGTAAATATATATAAAAAGGAAACAATAAAAAGGAAAATAATAATTTTTCGTTTAAACTCAACTATTGGTTGTTAGCCTAACAATTGAACTCCATTTAATCTCCAACTAAACTGTTGAGTTACAACTCAACTGTTGAGTTACAACTCAACTTTACCATACAATTGTTTTTTTTAAAGCACAAATGATTTCTTATCAAATGATGTTCAAAAGTGAAAAATAATCAATTTGACCTCAAATTTTTTTCATGCATATGAATTTGAAATCCTCTTTTTACGTTTTTTCGTAAATATGTGAATTTTAAAATGTCTAGGAGCAGTCAAGTTTTAAATCAAAAACCTAATTATAGCTAAAATAGTCGAGTTGTAACTGATTTTTGCGGATTATTCAATAAAAATGAAAATTATAATATTTCGTTTTAAACTCAACTGTTAGGCTGTTAAGCTAACATTGTTGTTGCTAAACTGTTGAGTTACAACTCAACTGTTGAGTTTCAACTCAACTAAAAAGTTCAATAAACAAATTATTAAAGTACAAATGATTTCTTTTCAAATGTTGTTCAAAAGGGAAAAACAATCATTTTGACCTCAAATGTTTTTCCTGCAAGTGAATTTTGAACCCTCTTTTTACGCTTCTTAGTAAAGATGTGCATTTTTAAGTGTCTAGGAGGAGTCAAGTATTAAATCAAAAGCCTAATTATAACTAAAACAGTAGAGTTGTAACTGATCTTTGCAGAATATCCTATAAAAATGAAAATAATAATTTTTCGTTATAAACTCAACTGTTGGGTTGTTAGCCTAACATTTGAACCTCCACCTCACCTCCGTCTCCCGCCCACCCGTCTCCACCTTATCACATAACCTCCGCCTCCTTCCAACCCCCAGACTGAACGGTTAGCCATTATTTCCGGCCACGCTAGTCATTTTCTCTAAACTTAAAAGTTAAGCTGCTAGCCTAACAGTTGAGCTCCAAGAATCCCCAACATCCCGGTTAGCTCCATTATGGCCATCCTCGGCAGTTTCCCGAACTACTGCATCCTTCGTAGATTTGTAATTTTCACTGACTAGATGCTCAACTGAGGATATCTGTTGAGTTGAGTCCGGAAAGGTTGAGCCGAAAAGACTCTGCCGTTTTTCTCGGATGTTGAGCCTAACAATTCCATTGTGCTAGTCTAACCTAACCTAACCTAACCTAACCTAACCTAAACCTAACCTAACCTAACCTAACCTAACCTAACCTAACCTAACCTAACCTAACCTAACCTAACCTAACCTAACCTAACCTAACCTAACCTAACCTAACCTAACCTAACCTAACCTAACCTAACCTAACCTAACCTAACCTAACCTAACCTAACCTAACCTAACCTAACCTAACCTAACCTAACCTAACCTAACCTAACCTAACCTAACCTAACCTAACCTAACCTAACCTAACCTAACCTAACCTAACCTAACCTAACCTAACCTAACCTAACCTAACCTAACCTAACCTAACCTAACCTAACCTAACCTAGAGTTCGAGAGCACAGTTGCGCAGGATCCGTTTAGTGATCCTGTGAGCATAAACGATTCATTCACGGGTAATAACTTTCCTCAGGCTAGTACGCGGGTTGACAGGTCCCCAGACTTATCACCTGTTCGATCAGAAGAAGAGACACCAAATCAAACGGTAATTGAGACACCTCAGTCTCGGGGGAGTAAAGCATCTCGGTTACCAGAATCAGAAGAAACCAGCCATCAACAGGAAGGTGTTGGAAGGGGCACACTTGAGGAGACATCGAGTCATTCTGGGCTCGGTTCGGATTTTAGCGATGGGGTCAACCGTTCTGGTAGTATGCCGGAACTGAGAGGACCGTTTGGGGAACTCGAATCTGATCACCCAGGGTCGGAATGCCCTATCGATCTTAATAGCCCCCCACCAATTTTAATTCGTGATAGAGCTTTAAGCCACCCTACGGTTCGTTCAGAGGCGCTTAGATTACGTACTCAAGCCGCGCGCCGCGGTGCAATGCAAGGTGTTAGGTTTGATCTGGCTACGAGAGGTACTAGACAAACGTCCAGAGAAGTTCGCCGCCCGAACAGGTTAGGGTATGATAAGCTTGGAAGCCCTTATTTACCCGAAAATCAAAGGCAATAAATAGAGGGGTAAATTACTAAAAGTAAATTACATGTATAGTAGTTGTCAGTGTTTTATTACAGATGAAAGACAAATAAACACGATCAGACAAATATGGGAAATTAACGAGAGGAAAAAGAGGGAGGCGCAGATAGGGTTTCAGAAGAAAAGCTGGAACACGCGCGAACAGAAGCTCAAGTTAGCAAAATAAGCAGAAAATCTTGAACTGCAGAAATAATAAACGTTACAACAGTTGAATTCCGGGGCGTCAAAGGTCACCTTGCAGACGTGCAAGATTTGCTCTTTGAAGCCCAGGATAAACTCGTCGAGCTATTGCGATTTTGTTCATATACAATATAATAGAATAGTCGTCGGTGGTCGCTAAATTAAATTTGTAATGTTGCTGTTTTACTGAGTACTCACTTGGCTTTATCTTGCTTCATTTTATGTTTGGCGTAGCAAATAATACATGGACAAGAAAGTTTAGTTTAGTTCCCTTGTTTCAGAAAGATGGAAGAAATCATAAAGTTTAATAAATCAGTAATAGACCCAGAGTTTTAATATTAAGTGCACATTATGTTTTTACTAATGGTCTATTGTCGTGTAATACTGTCGAAAGTGCTTAAGACAGGCTCACACCGGCCGGAGCGACCTGTCTCGGCACTAAAGACGGTGCAGTTTCTAAATATTCTTTTCTCAACTTATAAAGACCTAAAAATATTATTAAAACAAATAGATATTTCAATTCGCGAAGATTTAGTAGGGAGTCTCAAACCCCTGTAACCATTTTATTTGCATTAAGTGTGGTATGAGCCAGTAGGTAAACAGAGAAGCGAAAGAGCAAAAGTTTGTTTGAATTAAATCAGGGTGAGAAAATATTGGAGAATTAAGCAACTTAAAATGGGAAGTAACGTGTAGTGATGTCATGCACTGATAAACCTGGAGTGAGCTCGGTCAATGTTGGTCCCCTTGACCGAAACTACGCGGTATTTTACCTGTCTATTATTTTGTTTTACTGCACCATGTCAGAGGGCTCAGTAATAATCAATCAGTTATAATCCCTAGATTGTATTATGATACTAGATTGAACGAATGTACAAAATAACAATTGTATCAGATTGAATCCCTGAAATACTGAGTAAAGAAATTTTGTTCGATTTTTGCTTGTCCCAAAATATTCCCTAATTACTTTTGCCCTGAAAAGTAAGAGTTCGCTCCCCTTTGTTGAAAAGAGAAGGTCACGTAGCTCAACTAACAGATCATACCTAAAAGCTATGACACAAATGAAAACCTGTAGAGACTATACAGCCACGATTTTTCAATTTTGCTTTTGCTGACTAGCTTTGCGGTTTTGCTTCACGCGAGTAGCTGACGTACTTTTGCAGTATAATTGAGTCACAGGATTTTTAAATAATTGCTGCTAGACACGTATTTCGATTGATAGACAAATCGAGTGAGGGTTTTACTAATTATTGTTTTGAGTCTTTCAGAGCTTAGAAGGACACACAGACAGTGTCAACCAATGGTCAATGGTCGGAGATATTAACCGGGATTTTTTTCCAGAAGCTCTTCATGATAGCAAGTATAGACAGATAGATAGATCTAGACAGATATGGTTGAAGCATACGTCCAACTTCACTTTGTTACCGTGTGCCGTAGAAATCGCGCCAAATTTTGTTTTGCTGTACAGCTAAAAACTACCGTCAGAGGCCATCCAGCTTAAATGGATTAGCATATGTCGCGACTTGAAAGGTCAGAACTTGCGGTCAAGTTACCCTTAGCGTACTTTAAACGCTCAAAGAGAAGTCGTGGGAAATTTTAAAGAGCTCCCGTGATTTGCGGTTTTAGCATCTGATGTGCATTAAACGTCAGAATTGACGTGTCTTTAAATTAAAACAGCTCCCGTGATTTGCGGTTTTAGCATCTGATGTGTGTTAAACGTCAGATTTGAGATGTTTTAAATTTTCGCGAAGCACATATACAAATAACAAGAAACACGGAGAAGAAAGAAACATGAGAATGAGAGGACGCCAAAAGTAATCGTGTAAAGCGATTAAATAAGTATTCCAGATATACTGCGTTTATTTTATATTACAGGTCGAGCCGAAGCCGAACCAACTTAGTCCTTACTACGAGTCGTCTCAGCAGAAATCCCGGTCATGGAGGAGCAGTTCGTCGAGCATTTGTTGAGGAGCCAGTCATCGCTCTCAAACATCAACCTTGCCAGTGGCGGGAAAGAAGAAACGATTGGAGCGCCATCTGTTTCCCGATTTAGAAGTCACGACGCAGACGACTTATGTCCGCATCAGCAGAAGTTCGACTAAGGAGCACAGAAGAGCTTAGCTGATAACGGCCCTGCCCTGCATACAGCATGAAAAGCCAACTAGTTCGACAACGCTTCGCTTCGATAACGCCAACAGAGGAACCGGTAGGGGACGTCAATATGAGCCCTAGGAGAATCGATGAACGGCTTGCTGACCTTTTCGCGGATGAGGAAGGAGAAGAGGATCAGCATCGCCCTCAGACTCCACCCATGCCAATGGAGGACGGTGAACGAGCCGAGTCGCCACAGAACGAGGAGCAGCATCGCCCTCACACTCTGCCCATGCCAATGGAGGACGGCGAACGAGCTGAGTTGCCACCGAATCTTGAAGTAGCCGTAGATGTATTCGCATACGAGGCCATGCCGTTTTCGCCAGCTATTCTACCAGAGGAACCAAGAGGGGACGTAGTCATAAAACCCCTCCCTAGTATTCCAAGTCGGAGTGCTCCCATACCGCATCCGTGGATGAACGGAGCCGTTAATCAACCATCGTTCATAAGAATTCCTGTCGAATTTTCATCAGAACAGCTAGAAGCAGTTTTGCCATAAACCCAGCAGAAGTTATCGACGAGGAACGACTCAACAGAAGTCATCAAGTCAACCGAGTCAGCGTCGAGTCAACCAACCATCATTCGTAACCATTTCGGTCGAGTTTTCATCAGAACAGATGAAGACGAGGAACTACTTAACAGAAGTTATGGACGAGGAACTATTCAACAGAAGTCATCAACGAGGAACTATTCAACAGAAGTCATCAACGAGGAACTATTCAACAGAAGTCATCGACGAGAAAGAATTCCGATGGAGGTCACCGTGGATCAGCTTAACGATAGTTTTATGCGTCCCGCGAATGCCCGTGCAAGGCAAGAACTTATGGTCCGATTGTACCGTTTCGGAATTTTTCACGGTAGTGGGTGTACATAACAGTAACAGTGAACATCGGAATAAGACAATTATAATTTTTAGTGCTGTTTTGCCGCTTTAACATGTGATTCATGTAAATTATTCGAAGGGCCTCAGGCCACAAATTGTAGTATTTTCCTTTTCAATGAGTGAAGCATGCTTGTTTTAAACTTTCAAACGTATTTGAAGGGCCGAAGGCCACGATTTTTCTATTGCTTTATTTGCTGAGCATGCTTATCACATTATCAAATGTATTCAAATGGCTGAAGAGCCAAGACTATAAATGTATATTAAGAAAAAAAAAAAAATAAGAAAAAAAATATATATATATATGTAATAATAATAATAGTAATAAATTACTAGATAAAATGAAATAAAATAATTAGTTGTAAAATGTTGTGAGCACAATATGGTAATTTTTGCTTAAGTTGAAGTAGATAAAACGAGATAAAAATAATTAATTGTAGTATGTGGTGTGTATAATACTGTAAATTTTGCTTAAGTTAAATTAAGAACCGATTTTCATTGGTTCCGATAAAACGAAATAAAAATAATTAATTGTTTTATGTCGTGTATATAATATGGAAAATTTTTCTTGTTGTCGGTATTGTAGTGTCGTCGCGAATTAACGTTTGTGTTAACGTAGTTTTCAGTTTGAGTCGTGACCGCGGTTATACCAAGTTCCAGATGCGCAAGAATTAATTTAATTGGGAGAGGCATTATTTTTCTTTTAATTCAGATTTTCGCGGGTGTCTTAGTAATTTGAACTTCATATTGATTCCATTAAAGTAAAAAAAAAATTAATGTTAAAATTAGAAATCAACTTACAATTGTAAAATTATAAGCTAATTGTGTTGCCATAAATTATAAATTTAACTTCTTTACGGGTGGGTTAGCCAAGTCAGAACTCGATATTGATTGTATAAAATTAGGTCCTACCCTGAACGAAATTTTCGAAAGAGGGAAGGGATGCAGACTTTTATTTAATTGCTTCTATTTTATAAGTACATAAAGTACCCTTTTGTCGGGAAAGTATTCAGCATACTATGCCGGGGAGCAAAAGGTTTCAGGTCTAAAAACTTGCAAACCACCGCTCATGCAAACTTTCGGACAAAAGGAAGGGTAGAGGCTTGTAAAGTTTTGTTTTCATTTTATTGAAAAGCCGATACTGGAAATGGAACATCTGTCGTAACTGAGTTAGACAGGTTGATCAAAAATTTTAGAATGCAAAAATAAAGTAAGCCAAGTAAAGAGAAGTTTATAAAAATCAAGTTCTGGCAGTGGCATAGTTTGTTTTGTCGGGAGTCAAAACCTTGAAAGGGATAACGAGTGTTACGGATAGTATTAGGATATTAAATATCAAAGTTGATTCCGTAATCTGAAATAATGCGGTCTGAGAAAAGCAACTCCATATTTGGTAATAATTCAAGCCTCGGGACGATGGAAGTAGCCTTATCAGTTCCCTGTTGTTGAACATCCTCTTCCTGAGTTTTCAGGCACGTTTGATCAGGACTTTGGTTTAATCTTTTGTAGCGACTGCGGTTAGCTCCTACGCAATAAGCAAGAATAGGAATTTGATGTGAAGCTCGAAGCGAGCAGATGATTCTGAGAGTTGACTGTAGCGAGACATGTGTCTGTATTATTAGATTTCCTTACGTGTTAACAGAAGCAGGTTGTACTAAAGGAATAAATAAAGTAAGTGTTAAAGAAAAAGAACCGACCTCCCTAAACGAAAGACTACGATCCCTATACGCCTTCGAAGGGGGAATACTGCTGCCGCTCGAACGCTACCATATAATGATCCCAAGTGGGACATAAGCCGCAGGTCCGAGTATAAAGAGTAATAACACAGGGTAAGAACCTCTCATCGGTTTACCTGCGGGAAAACCAACCTTGTGGGAAAACCAACCTTGTGGGAAAACCAACCTTTTGGGAAAGCGAACCTTTTGGGAAAACCAACACAGTGGGAAAACAAACCTTGTGGGAAAACAAACCTTGTGGGGAAACAAACCTTGCGGGAAAACTAACCTTGTGGGAAAACAAACCCTGCGGGAAAACCAACCTTGTGGGAAAACCAACCTTGTGGGGAAACAAACCTTTCGGGAAAACCAACCTTGTGGGAAAACAAACCTTGTGGGAAAACAAACCTTGTGGGGAAACAAACCTTGTGGGAAAACCAACCTTGCGGGAAAGAGAACCTTTCGGGAAAACCAACACAGTGGGACCTTGTGGGTAAACCAACCTTGCGGGAAAACCAACCTTGGGGGAAAACAAAGCTTGTGGGAAAACAAACCTTGTGGGAAAACCAACCTAGTGGGAAAAACAACCTTGGGGCAAAACAAAGCTTGTGGGAAAACAAACCTTGTGGGAAAACCAACCTAGTGGGAAAAACAACCTAGTGGGAAAACAAACCTTGTGAGAAAACAAACCTTGTGGGAAAACCAACCTTGTGGGAAAGCGAACCTTTTGGGAAAACCAACACAGTGGGAAAACAAACCTTGTGGGAAAACAAACCTTGTGGGAAAACCAACCTTGCGGGAAAGCGAACCTTGCGGGAAAGCGAACCTCTTGGGAAAACCAACACAGTGGGAAAAAAAACCTTGTGAGAAAACAATCCTTGTGGGAAAACAAACCTTGTGGGGAAACAAACCTTGTGGGGAAACAAACCTTGTGGGAAAACAAACCTTGTGGGAAAACAAACCTTGTGAGAATACAAACCTTGTGGGGAAACAAACCTAGTGGGAAAACATACCTTGTGAGAAAACAAACCTTGTGGGAAAACCAACCTTGCGGGAAAGCGAACCTTGCGGGAAAGCGAACCTCTTGGGAAAACCAACACAGTGGGAAAACAAACCTTGTGAGAAAACAATCCTTGTGGGAAAACAAACCTTGTGGGGAAACAAACCTTGTGGGGAAACAAACCTTGTGGGAAAACCAACCTTGCGGGAAAGCGAACCTTGCGGGAAAGCGAACCTCTTGGGAAAACCAACACAGTGGGAAAACAAACCTTGTGAGAAAACAATCCTTGTGGGAAAACAAACCTTGTGGGAAGACAAACCTTGCGGGAAAACTAACCTTGTGGGAAAACAAACCTTGTGGGGAAACAAACCTTGTGGGGAAACAAACCTTGTGGGGAAACAAACCTTGTGGGAAAACAAACCTTGTGGGAAAACAAACCTTGTGAGAAAACAAACCTTGTGGGGAAACAAACCTAGTGGGAAAACATACCTTGTGAGAAAACAAACCTTGTGGGAAAACCAACCTTGCGGGAAAGCGAACCTTGCGGGAAAGCGAACCTCTTGAGAAAACCAACACAGTGGGAAAACAAACCTTGTGAGAAAACAATCCTTGTGGGAAAACAAACCTTGCGGGGAAACAAACCTTGTGGGGAAACAAACCTTGTGGGGAAACAAACCTTGTGGGAAAACAAACCTTGTGAGAAAACAAACCTTGTGGGGAAACAAACCTAGTGGGAAAACATACCTTGTGAGAAAACAAACCTTGTGGGAAAACCAACCTTGCGGGAAAGCGAACCTTGCGGGAAAGCGAACCTCTTGGGAAAACCAACACAGTGGGAAAACAAACCTTGTGAGAAAACAATCCTTGTGGGAAAACAAACCTTGTGGGAAGACAAACCTTGCGGGAAAACTAACCTTGTGGGAAAACAAACCCTGCGGAAAACCAGCCTTCTGGGAAAACCAACCTTGTGGGGAAACAAACCTTTCGGGAAAACCAACCTTGTGGGAAAACAAACCTTGTGAGAAAACGAACATTGTGGGGAAACAAACCTTGTGGGAAAACCAGCCTTGCGGGAAAGCGAACCTTTTGGAAAACCAAGACAGTGGGAAAACAAACCTTGTGAGAAAACAATCCTTGTGGGAAAACAAACCTTTTGGGGAAACAAACCTTGTGGGGAAACAAACCTTGTGGGAAAACTAACCTTGTGGGAAAACAAACCTTGCGGGAAAACTAACCTTGTGGGAAAACAAACCCTGCGGGAAAACCAGCCTTGTGGGAAAACCAACCTTGTGGGGAAACAAACCTTTCGGGAAAACCAACCTTGTGGGAAAATAAACCTTGTGAGAAAACAAACATTGTGGGGAAACAAACCTTGTGGGAAAACCAGCCTTGCGGGAAAGCGAACCTTTTGGGGAAACCAACCTTATGGGGAAAGCAACCCTGCGGGAAAACCAACCTTGTGGGAGAACCAACCTTGTGGGAAAACCAACCTTTTGGGAAAGCGAACCTTTTGGGAAAACCAACACAGTGGGAAAACAAACCTTGTGGGAAAACAAACCTTGTGGGGAAACAAACCTTGCGGGAAAACTAACCTTTTAGGAAAACAAACCCTGCGGGAAAACCAACCTTGTGGGGAAACAAACCTTGTGGGAAAACCAACCTTGTGAGAAAACTAACGCTGTGGGAAAACCAACCTTGTGGGAAAACCAACCTAGAGGAAAAACAAATCTCGAGTGAAAACAAACCTTGTGGGAAAACAAACCTTGTGGGAAAGACAACCTTATGGGAAAACCAAAACAGTGGGAAAACAATACTTGTGGGGAAACAAACCTTGTGGGAAAACAAACCTTGTGGGAAAACTAACCTTGTGGGAAAACAACCTTGCGGGAAAACGAATCTTGTGGGAAAACAAACCCTGCGGGAAAACCAACTTTGTGGGAAAAACCAACCTTGTGGGGAAACAAACCTTTCGGGAAAACCAACCTTGTGGGAAAAAAAACCTTGTGGGAAAACAAACCTTGTGGGAAAACAAACCTTGTGGGGAAAACAATCCTTGTGGGAAAACAAACCTTGTGAGAAAACAAACCTTGTGGGGAAACAAACCTAGTGGGAAAACCAACCTTGGGGCTAAACAAACCTTGTGGGAAAACCAACCTTGTGGGAGAACCAACCTTGTGGGAGAACCAACCTTGTGGGAAAACCAACCTTTTGGGAAAGCGAACCTTTTGGGAAAACCAACACAGTGGGAAAACAAACCTTGTGGGAAAACAAACCTTGTGGGGAAACAAACCTTGCGGGAAAACTAACCTTTTGGGAAAACAAACCTTTTGGGAAAGCGAACCTTTTGGGAAAACCAACACAGTGGGAAAACAAACCTTGTGGGAAAACAAACCTTGTGGGGAAACAAACCTTGCGGGAAAACTAACCTTTTGGGAAAACAAACCCTGCGGGAAAACCAACCTTGTGGGGAAACAAACCTTGTGGGAAAACAAACCTTGTGGGAAAACAAACCTTGTGAGAAAACAAACCTTGTGGGGAAACAAACCTAGTGGGAAAACCAACCTTGTGGGGAAACAAACCTAGCGGGAAAACCAACCTTATGGGAAAACCAACCTTGCGGGAAAACCAACCTTGGGGGAAAACAAACCTTGTGGGTAAACAAACCTTGTGAGAAAACAATCCTTGTGGGAAAACAAACCTTGTGGGGAAACAAACCTTGTGGGGAAACAAACCTTGTGGGAAAACTAACCTTGTGGGAAAACAAACCTTGCGGGAAAACTAACCTTGTGGGAAAACAAACCCGGCGGGAAAACAAACCTTGTGGGAAAACCAACCTTGTGGGGAAACAAACCTTTCTGGAAAACCAACCTTGTGGCAAAACAAACCTTGTGGGGAAAACAAACCTTGTGGGAAATCAAACCTTGTGGGAAAACAAACCTTGTGAGAAAACAAGCCTTGTGGGGAAACAAACCTAGTGGGAAAACAAACCTTGTGAGAAAACAAACCTTGTGGGAAAACCAACCTTGCGGGAAAGCGAACCTTGCGGGAAAGCGAACCTCTTGGGAAAACAAACACAGTGGGAAAACAAACCTTGTGAGAAAACAATCCTTGTGGGAAAACAAACCTTGTGGGGAAACAAACCTTGTGGGAAAACTAACCTTGTGGGAAAACAAACCTTGCCGGAAAACTAACCTTGTGGGAAAACAAACTCTGCGGGAAAACCAGCCTTGTGGGAAAACCAACCTTGTGGGGAAACAAACCTTTCGGGAAAACCAACCTTGTGGGAAAACAAACCTTGTGAGAAAACAAACATTGTGGGGAAACAAACCTTGTGGGAAAACCAGCCTTGCGGGAAAGCGAACCTTTTGGGAAAACCAACCTTATGGGGAAAGCAACCCTGCGGGAAAACCAACCTTGTGGGAAAACCAACCTTGTGGGAAAACCAACCTTTTGGGAAAGCGAACCTTTTGGGAAAACCAACACAGTGGGAAAACAAACCTTGTGAGAAAACAAACCTTTTGGGGAAACAAACCTTGCGGGAAAACTAACCTTGTGGGAAAACAAACCCTGCGGGAAAACCAACCCTGTTGGGAAAACCAACCTTGTGGGGAAACAAACCTTTCGGGAAAACCAACCTTGTGGGAAAACAAACCTTGTGGGGAAACAAACCTTGTGGGAAAACCAACCTTGCGGGAAAGCGAACCTTTTGGGAAAACCAACACAGTGGGAAAACAAACCTTGTGAGAAAACAAACATTGTGGGGAAACAAACCTTGTGGGAAAACCAGCCTTGCGGGAAAGCGAACCTTTTGGGGAAACCAACCTTATGGGGAAAGCAACCCTGTAGGAAAACCAACCTTGTGGGAAAACCAACCTTGTGGGAAAACCAACCTTTTGGGAAAGCGAACCTTTTGGGAAAACCAACACAGTGGGAAAACCAACCTTGTGGGGAAACAAACCTTTCGGGAAAACCAACCTTGTGGGAAAACAAACCTTATGAGAAAACAAACATTGTGGGGAAACAAACCTTGTGGGAAAACCAGCCTTGCGGGAAAGCGAACCTTTTGGGGAAACCAACCTTATGGGGAAAGCAACCCTGCGGGAAAACCAACCTTGTGGGAGAACCAACCTTGTGGGAAAACCAACCTTTTGGGAAAGCGAACCTTTTGGGAAAACCAACACAGTGGGAAAACAAACCTTGTGGGAAAACAAACCTTGTGGGGAAACAAACCTTGTGGGAAAACTAACCTTTTGGGAAAACAAACCCTGCGGGAAAACCAACCTTGTGGGGAAACAAACCTTGTGGGAAAACCAACCTTGTGAGAAAACTAACGCTGTGGGAAAACCAACCTTGTGGGAAAACCAACCTAGAGGAAAAACAAATCTTGAGGGAAAACAAACCTTGTGGGAAAACAAACCTTGTGGGAAAGACAACCTTATGGGAAAACCAAAACAGTGGGAAAACAATACTTGTGGGGAAACAAACCTTGTGGGAAAACAAACCTTGTGGGAAAACTAACCTTGTGGGAAAACAACCTTGCGGGAAAACGAACCTTGTGGGAAAACAAACCCTGCGGGAAAACCAACTTTGTGGGAAAACCAACCTTGTGGGGAAACAAACCTTTCGGGAAAACCAACCTTGTGGGAAAAAAAAACTTGTGGGAAAACAAACCTTGTGGGAAAACAAACCTTGTGGGAAAACAAACCTTGTGAGAAAACAAACCTTGTGGGGAAACAAACCTTGTGGGGAAACAAACCTAGTGGGAAAACCAACCTTGGGGGAAAACAAACCTTGTGGGAAAACAACCCTTGTGGGAAAACAAACCTAGCGGGAAAACCAACCTTATGGGAAAACCAACCTTGCGGGAAAACCAACCTTGGGGGAAAACAAACCTTGTGGGTAAACAAACCTTGTGAGAAAACAATCCTTGTGGGAAAACAAACCTTGTGGGGAAACAAACCTTGTGGGGAAACAAACCTTGTGGGAAAACTAACCTTGTGGGAAAACAAACCTTGCGGGAAAACTAACCTTGTGGGAAAACAAACCCTGCGGGAAAACAAACCTTGTGGGAAAACCAACCTTGTGGGGAAACAAACCTTTCTGGAAAACCAACCTTGTGGCAAAACAAACCTTGTGGGAAAACAAACCTTGTGGGAAATCAAACCTTGTGGGAAAACAAACCTTGTGAGAAAACAAGCATTGTGGGGAAACAAACCTAGTGGGAAAACAAACCTTGTGAGAAAACAAACCTTGTGGGAAAACCAACCTTGCGGGAAAGCGAACCTTGCCGGAAAGCGAACCTCTTGGGAAAACCAACACAGTGGGAAAACAAACCTTGTGAGAAAACAATCCTTGTGGGAAAACAAACCTTGTGGGGAAACAAACCTTGTGGGGAAACAAACCTTGTGGGAAAACTAACCTTGTGGGAAAACAAACCTTGCCGGAAAACTAACCTTGTGGGAAAACAAACCCTGCGGGAAAACCAGCCTTGTGGGAAAACCAACCTTGTGGGGAAACAAACCTTTCGGGAAAACCAACCTTGTGGGAAAACAAACCTTGTGAGAAAACAAACATTGTGGGGAAACAAACCTTGTGGGAAAACCAGCCTTGCGGGAAAGCGAACCTTTTGGGAAAACCAACCTTATGGGGAAAGCAACCCTGCGGGAAAACCAACCTTGTGGGAAAACCAACCTTGTGGGAAAACCAACCTTTTGGGAAAGCGAACCTTTTGGGAAAACCAACACAGTGGGAAAACAAACCTTGTGAGAAAACAAACCTTGTGGGGAAACAAACCTTGCGGGAAAACTAACCTTGTGGGAAAACAAACCCTGCGGGAAAACCAACCTTGTGGGAAAACCAACCTTGTGGGGAAACAAACCTTTCGGGAAAACCAACCTTGTGGGAAAACAAACCTTGTGGGGAAACAAACCTTGTGGGAAAACTAACCTTGCGGGAAAGCGAACCTTTTGGGAAAACCAACACAGTGGGAAAACAAACCTTGTGAGAAAACAAACATTGTGGGGAAACAAACCTTGTGGGAAAACCAGCCTTGCGGGAAAGCGAACCTTTTGGGGAAACCAACCTTATGGGGAAAGCAACCCAGTGGGAAAACCAACCTTGTGGGAAAACCAACCTTGTGGGAAAACCAACCTTTTGGGAAAGCGAACCTTTTGGGAAAACCAACACAGTGGGAAAACAAACCTTGTGGGAAAACAAACCTTGTGGGGAAACAAACCTTGCGGGAAAACTAACCTTGTGGGAAAACAAACCCTGCGGGAAAACCAACCTTGTGGGAAAACCAACCTTGTGGGGAAACAAACCTTTCGGGAAAACCAACCTTGTGGGAAAACAAACCTTGTGGGAAAACAAACCTTGTGGGGAAACAAACCTTGTGGGAAAACCAACCTTGCGGGAAAGCGAACCTTTTGGGAAAACCAACACAGTGGGAAAACAAACCTTGTGGGTAAACCAACCTTGCGGGAAAACCAACCTTGGGGGAAAACAAAGCTTGTGGGAAAACAAACCTTGTGGGAAAACCAACCTAGGGGGAAAAACAACCTTGGGTTAAAACAAAGCTTGTGGGAAAACAAACCTTGTGGGAAAACCAACCTAGTGGGAAAAACAACCTAGTGGGAAAACAAACCTTGTGAGAAAACAAACCTTGTGGGAAAACCAACCTTATGGGGAAAGCAACCCTGCGGGAAAACCAACCTTGTGGGAAAACCAACCTTGTGGGAAAGCGAACCTTTTGGGAAAACCAACACAGTGGGAAAACAAACCTTGAGGGAAAACAAACCTTGTGGGGAAACAAACCTTGCGGGAAAACTAACCTTGTGGGAAAACAAACCCTGCGGGAAAACCAACCTTGGGGGAAAACAAAGCTTGTGGGAAAACAAACCTTGTGGGAAAACCAACCTAGTGGGAAAAACAACCTAGTGGGAAAACAAACCTTGTGAGAAAACAAACCTTGTGGGAAAACCAACCTTATAGGGAAAGCAACCCTGCGGGAAAACCAACCTTGTGCGAAAACCAACCTTGTAGAAAAACCAACCTTGTGGGAAAGCGAACCTTTTGGGAAAACCAACACAGTGGGAAAACAAACCTTGTGGGAAAACAAACCTTGTGGGGAAACAAACCTTGCGGGAAAACTAACCTTGTGGGAAAACAAACCCTGCGGGAAAACCAACCTTGTGGGAAAACCAACCCTGTGGGGAAACAAACCTTTCGGGAAAACCAACCTTGTGGGAAAACAAACCTTGCGGGAAAACTAACCTTGTGGGAAAACAAACCCTGCGGGAAAACCAACCTTGTGGGAAAACCAACCTTGTGGGGAAACAAACCTTTCGGGAAAACAAACCTTGTGAGAAAACAAACCTTGTGGGAAAACCAACCTTGCGGGAAAGCGAACCTTGCGGGAAAGCGAACCTCTTGGGAAAACCAACACAGTGGGAAAACAAACCTTGTGAGAAAACAATCCTTGTGGGAAAACAAACCTTGTGGGGAAACAAACCTTGTGGGGAAACAAACCTTGTGGGAAAACTAACCTTGTGGGAAAACAAACCTTGCGGGAAAACTAACCTTGTGGGAAAACAAACCTTGCGGGAAAACCAGCCTTGTGGGAAAACCAACCTTGTGGGGAAACAAACCTTTCGGGAAAACCAACCTTGTGGGAAAACAAACCTTGTGAGAAAACAAACATTGTGGGGAAACAAACCTTGTGGGAAAACCAGCCTTGCGGGAAAGCGAACCTTTTGGGAAAACCAACCTTATGGGGAAAGCAACCCTGCGGGAAAACCAACCTTGTGGGAAAACCAACCTTGTGGGAAAACCAACCTTTTGGGAAAGCGAACCTTTTGGGAAAACCAACACAGTGGGAAAACAAACCTTGTGGGAAAACAAACCTTGTGGGGAATCAAACCTTGCGGGAAAACTAACCTTGTGGGAAAACAAACCCTGCGGGAAAACCAACCTTGTGGGAAAACCAACCTTGTGGGGAAACAAACCTTTCGGGAAAACCAACCTTGTGGGAAAACAAACCTTGTGGGAAAACAAACCTTGTGGGGAAACAAACTTTGTGGGAAAACCAACCTTGCGGGAAAGCGAACCTTTTGGGAAAACCAACACAGTGGGAAAACAAACCTTGTGAGAAAACAAACATTGTGGGGAAACAAACCTTGTGGGAAAACCAGCCTTGCGGGAAAGCGAACCTTTTGGGGAAACCAACCTTATGGGAAAAGCAACCCTGTGGGAAAACCAACCTTGTGGGAAAACCAACCTTGTGGGAAAACCAACCTTTTGGGAAAGCGAACCTTTTGGGAAAACCAACACAGTGGGAAAACAAACCGTGTGGGAAAACAAACCTTGTGGGGAAACAAACCTTGCGGGAAAATTAACCTTGTGGGAAAACAAACCCTGCGGGAAAACCAACCTTGTGGGAAAACCAACCTTGTGGGGAAACAAACCTTTCGGGAAAACCAACCTTGTGGGAAAACAAACCTTGTGGGAAAACAAACCTTGTGGGGAAACAAACCTTGTGGGAAAACCAACCTTGCGGGAAAGCGAACCTTTTGGGAAAACCAACACAGTGGGAAAACAAACCTTGTGGGTAAACCAACCTTGCGGGAAAACCAACCTTGGGGGAAAACAAAGCTTGTGGGAAAACAAACCTTGTGGGAAAACCAACCTAGTGGGAAAAACAACCTTGGGGGAAAACAAAGCTTGTGGGAAAACAAACCTTGTGGGAAAACCAACCTAGTGGGAAAAACAACCTAGTGGGAAAACAAACCTTGTGAGAAAACAAACCTTGTGGGAAAACCAACCTTATGGGGAAAGCAACCCTGCGGGAAAACCAACCTTGTGGGAAAACCAACCTTGTGGGAAAGCGAACCGTTTGGGAAAACCAACACAGTGGGAAAACAAACCTTGTGGGAAAACAAACATTGTGGGGAAACAAACCTTGCGGGAAAACTAACCTTGTGGGAAAACCAACCTTGTGGGAAAGCGAACCTTTTGGGAAAACCATCACAGTGGGGAAACAAACCTTGCGGGAAAACTAACCTTGTGGGAAAACCAACCTTGGGGAAAAACAAAGCTTGTGGGAAAACAAACCTTGTGGGAAAACCAACCTAGTGGGAAAAACAACCTAGTGGGAAAACAAACCTTGTGAGAAAACAAAACTTGTGGGAAAACCAACCTTATAGGGAAAGCAACCCTGCGGGAAAACCAACCTTGTGCGAAAACCAACCTTGTGGGAAAACCAACCTTGTGGGAAAGCGAACCTTTTGGGAAAACCAGCACAGTGGGAAAACAAACCTTGTGGGAAAACAAACCTTGTGGGGAAACAAACCTTGCGGGAAAACTAACCTTGTGGGAAAACAAACCCTGCGGGAAAACCAACCTTGTGGGAAAACCAACCTTGTGGGGAAACAAACCTTTCGGAAAAACCAGCCTTGTGGGAAAACAAACCTTGCGGGAAAACTAACCTTGTGGGAAAACAAACCCTGCGGGAAAACCAACCTTGTGGGAAAACCAACCTTGTGGGGAAACAAACTTTTCGGGAAAACCAACCTTGTGGGAAAACAAACATTGTGTTAAATCAGACCTTGTGGGAAAACTAACCTTGCGGGAAAACCAACCTTGTGGGAAAACCAACCTTATGGGAAAACCAACCTTGCGGGAAAACCAACCTTGGGGGAAAACAAACCTTGTGGGTAAACAAACCTTGTGGGAAAACAAACCTTGTGGGAAAACCAACCTAGTGGGAAAACAAACCTTGTGAGAAAACAAACCTTGTGGGAAAACCAACCTTATGGGGAAACAATCCCTGCGGGAAAACCAACCTTGTGGGAAAACCAACCTTGCGGGAAAGCGAACCTTTTGGGAAAACCAACACAGTGGCAAAACAAACCTTGTGAGAAAACAATCCTTGTTGGAAAACAAACCTTGTGGGGAAACGAACCTTGTGGGGAAACAAACCTTGTGGGAAAACTAACCTTGTGGGAAAACAAACCTTGCGG
The DNA here is from genome assembly GCA_023053575.1 of Branchinecta lynchi. Classification (NCBI taxonomy): domain Eukaryota; kingdom Metazoa; phylum Arthropoda; class Branchiopoda; order Anostraca; family Branchinectidae; genus Branchinecta; species Branchinecta lynchi. The sequence continues at coordinate 25,127 of JAKZAP010000201.1, read as the reverse complement.
GAAAACTAACCTTGTGGGAAAACAAACCCTGCGGGAAAACAAACCTTGTGGGAAAACCAACCTTGTGGGGAAACAAACCTTTCTGGAAAACCAACCTTGTGGCAAAACAAACCTTGTGGGAAAACAAACCTTGTGGGAAAACAAACCTTGTGGGAAAACAAACCTTGTGAGAAAACAAACCTTGTGGGGAAACAAACCTAGTGGGAAAACAAACCTTGTGAGAAAACAAACCTTGTGGGAAAACCAACCTTGCGGGAAAGCGAACCTTGCGGGAAAGCGAAACTCTTGGGAAAACCAACACAGTGGGAAAACAAACCTTGTGAGAAAACAATCCTTGTGGGAAAACAAACCTTGTGGGGAAACAAACCTTGTGGGGAAACAAACCTTGTGGGAAAACAAACCTTGTGAGAAAACAAACCTTGTGAGGAAACAAACCTAGTGGGAAAACAAACCTTGTGAGAAAACAAACCTTGTGGGAAAACCAACCTTGCGGGAAAGCGAACCTTGCGGGAAAGCGAACCTTGCGGGAAAGCGAACCTCTTGGGAAAACAACACAGTGGGAAAACAGACCTTGTGAGAAAACAATCCTTGTGGGAAAACAAACCTTGTGGGGAAACAAACCTTGTGGGGAAACAAACCTTGTGGGAAAACTAACCTTGTGGGAAAACAAACCTTGTGGGGAAACAAACCTTGTGGGGAAACAAACCTTGTGGGAAAACAAACCTTGTGAGAAAACAATCCTTGTGGGAAAACAAACCTTGTGGGGAAACAAACCTTGTGGGGAAACAAACCTTGTGGGGAAACAAACCTTGTGGGAAAACAAACCTTGTGGGAAAATCAACCTTATGGGGAAAGCAGCCCTGCGGGAAAACCAACCTTGTGGGAAAACCAACCTTGTGGGAAAACCAACCTTGTGGGAAAGCGAACCTTTAGGGAAAACCAACACAGTGGGAAAACAAACCTTGTGGGGAAACAAACCCTGCGGGAAAACTAACCTTGTGGGAAAACAAACCCTGCGGGAAAACCAACCTTGGGGGAAAACAAAGCTTGTGGGAAAACAAACCTTGTGGGAAAACCAATCTAGTGGGAAAAACAACCTAGTGGGAAAACAAACCTTGTGAGAAAACAAACCTTGTGGGAAAACCAACCTCATGGGGAAAGCAACCCTGCGGGAAAACCAACCTTGTGGAAAAACCAACCTTGTGGGAAAACCAACCTTGTGGGAAAGCGAACCTTTTGGGAAAACCAACACAGTGGGAAAACAAACCTTGTGGGAAAACAAACCTTGTGGGGAAACAAACCTTGCGGGAAAACTAACCTTGTGGGAAAACAAACCCTGCGGGAAAACCAACCTTGTGGGAAAACCAACCTTGTGGGGAAACAAACCTTTCGGGAAAACCAACCTTGTGGGAAAACAAACCTTGCGGGAAAACTAACCTTGTGGGAAAACAAACCCTGCGGGAAAACCAACCTTGTGGGAAAACCAACCTTGTGGGGAAACAAACCTTTCGGGAAAACCAACCTTGTGGGAAAACAAACATTGTGTTAAATCAGACCTTGTGGGAAAACTAACCTTGTGGGAAAACCAACCTTATGGGAAAACCAACTTTGCGGGAAAACCAACCTTGGGGGAAAACAAACCTTGTGGGTAAACAAACCTTGTGGGAAAACAAACCTTGTGGGAAAACCAACCTAGTGGGAAAACAAACCTTGTGAGAAAACAAACCTTTTGGGAAAACCAACCTTATGGGGAAACAAACCCTGCGGGAAAACCAACCTTGTGGGAAAACCAACCTTGCGGGAAAGCGAACCTTTTGGGAAAACCAACACAGTGGGAAAACAAACCTTGTGGAAAAACAATCCTTGTGGGAAAACAAACCTTGTGGGGAAACAAACCTTGTGGGGAAACAAACCTTGTGGGAAAACTAACCTTGTGGGAAAACAAACCTTGCGGGAAAACTAACCTTGTGGGAAAACAAACCCTGCGGGAAAACAAACCTTGTGGGAAAACCAACCTTTTGGGGAAACAAACCTTTCTGGAAAACCAACCTTGTGGCAAAACAAACCTTGTGGGAAAACAAACCTTGTGGGAAAACAAACCTTGTGGGAAAACAAACCTTGTGAGAAAACAAACCTTGTGGGGAAACAAACCTAGTGGGAACACAAACCTTGTGAGAAAACAAACCTTGTGGGAAAACCAACCTTGCGGAAAGCGAACCTTGCGGGAAAGCGAACCTCTTGGGAAAACCAACACAGTGGGAAAACAAACCTTGTGAGAAAACAATCCTTGTGGGAAAACAAACCTTGTGGGGAAACAAACCTTGTGGGGAAACAAACCTTGTGGGAAAACTAACCTTGTGGGAAAACAAACCTTTTGGGAAAACCAACCTTGTGGGAAAACAAACCTTGTGGGAAAACAAACCTTGTGGGAAAACAAATCTTATGGGAAAACAAACCTAGTGGGAAAACAAACCTTGTGGGGAAACAAACCTTTCGGGAAAACCAACCTTGCGGGAAAGCGAACCTTTTGGGAAAACCAACACAGTGGGAAAACAAACCTTGTGGGAAAACCAACCTTGCGGGAAAACCAACCTTGGGGGAAAACAAACCTTGTGGGAAAACAAACCTTGTGGGGAAACAAACCTAGTGGGAAAACAAACCTTGTGAGAAAACAATCCTTGTGGGAAAACAAACCTTGTGGGGAAACAAACCTTGCGGGAAAACTAACCTTGTGGGAAAACAAACCCTGCGGGAAAACCAACCTTGTGGGAAAACCAACCTTGTGGGGAAACAAACCTTTCGGGAAAACCAACCTTGTGGGAAAACAAACCTTGTGGGAAAACAAACCTTGTGGGGAAACAAACCTTGTGGGAAAACCAACCTTGCGGGAAAGCGAACCTTTTGGGAAAACCAACAAAGTGGGAAAACAAACCTTGTGGGAAAACCAACCTTGCGGGAAAACCAACCTTGAGGGAAAACAAAGCTTGTGGGAAAACAAACCTTGTGGGAAAGCGAACCTTGCGGGAAAGCGAACCTTTTGGGAAAACCAACACAGTGGGAAAACAAACCTTGTGAGAAAACAATCCTTGTGGGAAAACAAACCTTGTGGGGAAACAAACCTTGTGGGGAAACAAACCTTGTGGGAAAACTAACCTTGTGGGAAAACAAACCTTGCGGGAAAACTAACCTTGTGGGAAAACAAACCCTGCGGGAAAACCAGCCTTGTGGGAAAACCAACCTTGTGGGGAAACAAACCTTTCGGGAAAACCAACCTTGTGGGAAAACAAACCTTGTGAGAAAACAAACATTGTGGGGAAACAAACCTTGTGGGAAAACCAGCCTTGCGGGAAAGCGAACCTTTTGGGAAAACCAACACAGTGGGAAAACAAACCTTGTGGGAAAACCAACCTTGCGGGAAAACCAACCTTGGGGGAAAACAAAGCTTGTGTGAAAACAAACCTTTTCGGAAAACCAATCTAGTGGGAAAACAACCTAGTGGGAAAACAAACCTTGTGAGAAAACAAACCTTGTGGGAAAACCAACCTTATGGAGAAAGCAACCCTGCGGGAAAACCAACCTTGTGGGAAAACCAACCTTGTGGGAAAACGAACCTTGTGGGAAAGCGAACCTTTTGGGAAAACCAACACAGTGGGAAAACCAACCTTGTGGGAAAACCAACCTTGCGGGAAAACCAACCTTGGGGGAAAACAAACCTTGTGGGAAAAAAAACCTTGTGGGGAAACAAACCTAGTGGGAAAACAAAATTTGTGAGAAAACAATCCTTGTGGGAAAACAAACCTTGTGGGGAAACAAACCTTGCGGGAAAACTAACCTTGTGGGAAAACAAACCCTGCGGGAAAACCAACCTTGTGGGAAAACCAACCTTGTGGGGAAACAAACCTTTCGGGAAAACCAACCTTGTGGGAAAACAAACCTTGTGGGAAAACAAACCTTGTGGGGAAACAAACCTTGTGGGAAAACCAACCTTGCGGGAAAGCGAACCTTTTGGGAAAACCAACAAAGTGGGAAAACAATCTTGTGGGAAAACCAACCTTGCGGGAAAACCAACCTTGGGGGAAAACAAAGCTTGTGGGAAAACAAACCTTGTGGGAAGACCAACCTAGTGGGAAACACAACCTAGTGGGAAAACAAACCTTATGGGGAAAGCAACCCTGCGGGAAAACAAACCTTGTGGGAAAACCAACCTTGTGGGAAAGCGAACCTTTTGGGAAAACCAACACAGTGGGAAAACAAACCTTGTGGGAAAACCAACCTTGCGGCAAAACCAACCTTGGGGGAAAACAAACCTTGTGGGAAAACAAACCTTGTGGGGAAACAAACCTTGTGGGGAAACAAACCTTGTGGGAAAACTAACCTTGTGGGAAAATAAAACCTTGCGGGAAAACAAACCTTGTGGGAAAACAAACCTTGTGGGAGAACAAACCTTGTGGGAAAACAAACCTTATGCTGAAAGCAACCCTGCGGGAAGACCAACCTTGTGGGAAAGCGAACCTTTTGGGAAAACCAACACAGTGGGAAAACAAACCTTGTGGGAAAACCAACCTTGCGGGAAAACCAACCTTGTGGGAAAACAAACCTTGTGGGAAAACAAACCTTGTGGGAAAACAAACCTTGTGGGAAAACAAACCTTATGGGTAAACAAACCTTGTGGGGAAACAAACCTTGTGGGAAAACCAACCTTGCGGGAAAGCGAACCTTTTGGGAAAACCAACACAGTGGGAAAACAAACCTTGTGGGAAAACCAACCTTGCGGGAAAACAAACCTTATGGGAAAACAAACCTTGTGGGAAAACAAACCTTGTGGGGAAACAAACCTTGTGGGGAAACAAACCTTGTGGGAAAACTAACCTTGTGGGAAAACAAACCTTGCGGGAAAACCAACCTTGTGGGAAAACAAACCTTGTGGGAGAACAAACCTTGTGGGAAAACAAACCTTATGCTGAAAGCAACCCTGCGGGAAAACCAACCTTGTGGGAAAACCAACCTTGTGGGAAAGCGAACCTTTTGGGAAAACCAACACAGTGGGAAAACAAACCTTGTGGGAAAACCAACCTTGCGGGAAAACCAACCTTGTGGGAAAACAAACCTTGTGGGAAAACAAACCTTGTGGGAAAACAAACCTTGTGGGAAAACAAACCTTATGGGTAAACAAACCTTGTGGGGAAACAAACCTTGTGGGAAAACCAACCTTGCGGGAAAGCGAACCTTTTGGGAAAACCAACACAGTGGGAAAACAAACCTTGTGGGAAAACCAACCTTGCGGGAAAACAAACCTTATGGGAAAACAAACCTTGTGGGGAAACAAACCTTGTGGGAAAACCAACCTTGCGGGAAAGCGCACCTTTTGGGAAAACCAACACAGTGGGAAAAACAACCTTGGGGGAAAACAAAGCTTGTGGGAAAACAAACCTTGTGGGAAAACCAACCTAGTGGGAAAAACAACCTAGTGGGAAAACAAACCTTATGGGAAAACAAACCTTGTGGGGAAACAAACCTTGTGGGAAAACAAACCTTATGGGAAAACAAACCTTGTGGGGAAACAAACCTTGTGGGAAAACCAACCTTGCGGGAAAGCGCACCTTTTGGGAAAACCTACACAGTGGGAAAAACAACCTTGGGGGAAAACAAAGCTTGTGGGAAAACAAACCTTGTGGGAAAACCAACCTAGTGGGAAAAACAACCTAGTGGGAAAACAAACCTTGTGGGAAAACAAACCTTATGGGAAAACAAACCTTGTGGGAAAACAAATCTTATGGGAAAACAAACCTTGTGGGGAAACAAACCTTGTGGGAAAACCAACCTTGCGGGAAAGCGAACCTTTTGGGAAAACCAACACAGTGGGAAAACAAACCTTGTGGGAAAACCAACCTTGCCGGAAAACCAACCTTGGGGGAAAACAAAGCTTGTGGGAAAACAAACCTTGTGGGAAAACCAACCTAGTGGGAAAAACAACCTAGTGGGAAAACAAACCTTGTGAGAAAGCAAACCTTGTGGGAAAACCAACCTTATGGGGAAAGCAACCCTGCGGGAAAACCAACCTTGTGTGAAAACCAACCTTGTGGGAAAGCGAACCTTTTGGGAAAACCAACACAGTGGGAAAAATACCTTGTGGGAAAACCAACCTTGCGGGAAAACCAACCTTGGTGGAAAACAAACCTTGTGGGAAAACAAAACCTGCGGGAAAACGAACCTTGTGGGAAAACAAACCTTGTGGGGAAACAAACCTTGCGGGGAAACTAACCTTGGGGGAAAACAAACCCTGCGGGAAAACCAACCTTGTGGGAAAACCAACCTTGTGGGGAAACAAACCTTTCGGGAAAACTAACCTTGTGGGATAACAAACCCTGCAGGAAAACGAACCTTGTGGGAAAACAAACCTTGTGGGAAAACAAACCTTGTAGGAAAACAAACCTTGTGAGAAAACAAACCTTGTGGGAAAACCAACCTTATGGTGAAACAAACCCTGCGGGAAAACCAACCTTGTGGGAAAACCAACCTTGCGGGAAAGCGAACCTTTTGGGAAAACCAACACAGTGGGAAAACAAACCTTGTGAGAAAACAAACCTTTTAGGAAAACAAACCTTGTGGGGAAACAAACCTTGTGGGGAAACAAACCTTGTGTGAAAACTAACCTTGTGGGAAAACAAACCTTGCGGGAAAACTAACCTTGTGGGAAAACAAACCCTTCGGGAAAACCAACCTTGTGGGAAAACCAACCTTGTGGGGAAACAAACCTTTCGGAAAAAGAAACCTTGTGGGAAAACAAACCTAGTGGGAAAACAAACCTTGTGGGAAAACAAACCTTATGGGGAAAGCAACCCTGCGGGAAAACCAACCTTGTGGGAAAACCAACCTTGTGGGAAAGCGAACCTTTTGGGAAAACCACAACACAGTGGGAACACAAACCTTGTGGGAAAACCAACCTTGCGGGAAAACCAACCTTGTGGGAAAACAAACCTTGTGGGAAAACAAACCTTGTGGGAAAACAAACCTTGTAGGAAAACAAACCTTATGGGAAAAAAAACCTTGTGGGGAAATAAACCTTGTGGGAAAACCAACCTTGCGGGAAAGCGAACCTTTTGGGAAAACCATTACAGTGGGAAAACAAACCTTGTGGGAAAACCAACCTTGCGGGAAAACCAACCTTGGGGGAAAACAAAGCTTGTGGGAAAACAAACCTTGTGGGAAAAACAACCTAGTGGGAAAAAACAACCTAGTGGGAAAACAAACCTTGTGAGAAAACAAACCTTGTGGGAAAACCAACCTTATGGAGAAAGCAACCCTGCGGGAAAACCAACCTTGTGGGAAAACCAACCTTGCGGGAAAACCAACCTTGGGGGAAAACAAACCTTGTGGGAAAACAAACCTTGTGAGGAAACAAACCTAGTGGGAAAACAATCCTTGTGGGAAAACAAACCTTGTGGGGAAACAAACCTTGCGGGAAAACTAAACTTGTGGGAAAACAAACCCTGCGGGAATACCAACCTTGTGGGAAAACCAACCTTGTGGGGAAACAAACCTTTCGGGAAAACAAACCTTGTGGGAAAACAAACCTTGTGGGGAAACAAACGTTGTGGGAAAACCAACCTTGCGGGAAAGCGCACCTTTTGGGAAAACCTACACAGTGGGAAAAACAACCTTGGGGGAAAACAAAGCTTGTGGGAAAACAAACCTTGTGGGAAAACCAACCTAGTGGGAAAAACAACCTAGTGGGAAAACAAACCTTGTGGGAAAACAAACTTTATGGGAAAACAAACCTTGTGGGAAAACAAATCTTATGGGAAAACAAACCTTGTGGGGAAACAAACCTTGTGGGAAAACCAACCTTGCGGGAAAGTGAACCTTTTGGGAAAACCAACACAGTGGGAAAACAAACCTTGTGGGAAAACCAACCTTGCCGGAAAACCAACCTTGGGGGAAAACAAAGCTTGTGGGAAAACAAAGCTTGTGGGAAAACCAACCTAGTGGGAAAAACAACCTAGTGGGAAAACAAACCTTGTGAGAAAGCAAACCTTGTGGGAAAACCAACCTTATGGGGAAAGCAACCCTGCGGGAAAACCAACCTTGTGGGAAAACCAACCTTGTGGGAAAGCGAACCTTTTGGGAAAACCAACACAGTGGGAAAAATACCTTGTGGGAAAACCAACCTTGCGGGAAAACCAACCTTGGGGGAAAACAAACCTTGTGGGAAAACAAAACCTGCGGGAAAACGAACCTTGTGGGAAAACAAACCTTGTGGGGAAACAAACCTTGCGGGGAAACTAACCTTGTGGGAAAATAAACCCTGCAGGAAAACCAACCTTGTGGGAAAACCAACCTTGTGGGGAAACAAACCTTTCGGGAAAACTAACCTTGTGGGATAACAAACCCTGCGGGAAAACGAACCTTGTGGGAAAACAAACCTTGTGGGAAAACATACGTTGTGGGAAAACAAACCTTGTGAGAAAACAAACCTTGTGGGAAAACCAACCTTATGGGGAAACAAACCCTGCGGGAAAACCAACCTTGTGGGAAAACCAACCTTGTGGGGAAACAAACCTTTCGGAAAAACAAACCTTGTGGGAAAACAAACCTAGTGGGAAAACAAACCTTGTGGGAAAACAAACCTTATGGGGAAAGCAACCCTGCGGGAAAACTAACCTTGTGGGAAAACCAACCTTGTGGGAAAGCGAACCTTTTGGGAAAACCACAACACAGTGGGAACACAAACCTTGTGGGAAAACCAACCTTGCGGGAAAACCAACCTTGTGGGAAAACAAACCTTGTGGGAAAACAAACCTTGTGGGAAAACAAACCTTGTAGGAAAACAAACCTTATGGGAAAAAAAACCTTGTGGGGAAATAAACCTTGTGGGAAAACCAACCTTGCGGGAAAGCGAACCTTTTGGGAAAACCAAACAGTGGGAAAACAAACCTTGTGGGAAAACCAACCTTGCGGGAAAACCAACCTTGGGGGAAAACAAAGCTTGTGGGAAAACAAACCTTGTGGGAAAAACAACCTAGTGGGAAAAAACAACCTAGTGGGAAAACAAACCTTGTGAGAAAACAAACCTTGTGGGAAAACCAACCTTATGGGGAAAGCAACCCTGCGGGAAAACCAACCTTGTGGGAAAACCAACCTTGTGGGAAAGCGAACCTTTTGGGAAAACCAACACAGTGGGAAAACAAACCTTTTGGGAAAACCAACCTTGCGGGAAAACCAACCTTTCGGGAAAACTAACCTTGTGGGATAACAAACCCTGCGGGAAAACGAACCTTGTGGGAAAACAAACCTTGTGGGAAAACAAACCTTGTGGGAAAACAAACCTTGTGAGAAAACAAACCTTGTGGGAAAACCAACCTTATGGGGAAACAAACCCTGCGGGAAAACCAACCTTGTGGGAAAACCAACCTTGCGGGAAAGCGAACCTTTTGGGAAAACCAACACAGTGGGAAAACAAACCTTGTGAGAAAACAAACCTTTTAGGAAAACAAACCTTGTGGGGAAACAAACCTTGTGGGGAAACAAACCTTGTGTGAAAACTAACCTTGTGGGAAAACAAACCTTGCGGGAAAACTAACCTTGTGGGAAAACAAACCCTGCGGGAAAACCAACCTTGTGGGAAAACCAACCTTGTGGGGAAACAAACCTTTCGGAAAAACAAACCTTGTGGGAAAACAAACCTAGTGGGAAAACAAACCTTGTGGGAAAACAAACCTTATGGGGAAAGCAACCCTGCGGGAAAACCAACCTTGTGGGAAAACCAACCTTGTGGGAAAGCGAACCTTTTGGGAAAACCACAACACAGTGGGAACACAAATCTTGTGGGAAAACCAACCTTGCGGGAAAACCAACCTTGTGGGAAAACAAACCTTGTGGGAAAACAAACCTTGCGGGAAAGCGAACCTTTTGGGAAAACCAACACAGTGGGAAAACAAACCTTGTGGGAAAACCAACCTTGCGGGAAAACCAACCTTGGGGGAAAACAAAGCTTGTGGGAAAACAAACCTTGTGGGAAAAACAACCTAGTGGGAAAAAACAACCTAGTGGTAAAACAAACCTTGTGAGAAAACAAACCTTGTGGGAAAACCAACCTTATGGGGAAAGCAACCCTGCGGGAAAACCAACCTTGTGGGAAAACCAACCTTGTGGGAAAGCGAACCTTTTGGGAAAACCAACACAGTGGGAAAACAAACCTTGTGGGAAAACCAACCTTGCGGGAAAACCAACCTTGGGGGAAAACAAACCTTGTGGGAAAACAAACCTTGTGAGGAAACAAACCTAGTGGGAAAACAATCCTTGTGGGAAAACAAACCTTGTGGGGAAACAAACCTTGCGGGAAAACTAAACTTGTGGGAAAACAAACCCTGCGGGAATACCAACCTTGTGGGAAAACCAACCTTGTGGGGAAACAAACCTTTCGGGAAAACAAACCTTGTGGGAAAACAAACCTTGTGGGGAAACAAACCTTGTGGGAAAACAAACCTTGTGGGAAAACAAACCTTGTGAGAAAACAAACCTTGTGGGGAAACAAACCTAGTGGGAAAACAAACCTTGTGAGAAAACAAACCTTGTGGGAAAACCAACCTTATGGGAAAACAAATCTTATGGGAAAACAAACCTTGTGGGGAAACAAACCTTGTGGGAAAACCAACCTTGTGGGAAAACAAACCTTGTGGGAAAACAAACCTTGCGGGAAAGCGAACCTTTTGGGAAAACCAACACAGTGGGAAAACAAACCTTGTGGGAAAACCAACCTTGCGGGAAAACCAACCTTGGGGGAAAACAAAGCTTGTGGGAAAACAAACCTTGTGGGAAAAACAACCTAGTGGGAAAAAACAACCTAGTGGGAAAACAAACCTTGTGAGAAAACAAACCTTGTGGGAAAACCAACCTTATGGGGAAAGCAACCCTGCGGGAAAACCAACCTTGTGGGAAAACCAACCTTGTGGGAAAGCGAACCTTTTGGGAAAACCAACACAGTGGGAAAACAAACCTTGTGGGAAAACCAACCTTGCGGGAAAACCAACCTTGGGGGAAAACAAACCTTGTGGGAAAACAAACCTTGTGAGGAAACAAACCTAGTGGGAAAACAATCCTTGTGGGAAAACAAACCTTGTGGGGAAACAAACCTTGCGGGAAAACTAAACTTGTGGGAAAACAAACCCTGCGGGAATACCAACCTTGTGGGAAAACCAACCTTGTGGGGAAACAAACCTTTCGGGAAAACAAACCTTGTGGGAAAACAAACCTTGTGGGGAAACAAACCTTGTGGGAAAACAAACCTTGTGGGAAAACAAACCTTGTGAGAAAACAAACCTTGTGGGGAAACAAACCTAGTGGGAAAACAAACCTTGTGAGAAAACAAACCTTGTGGGAAAACCAACCTTATGGGAAAACAAACCTAGTGGGAAAACAAACCTTGTGGGGAAACAAACCTTGTGGGGAAACAAACCTTGTGGGAAAACCAACCTTGTGGGAAAACCAACCTTATGGGAAAACAAACCTAGTGGGAAAACAAATCTTATGGGAAAACAAACCTTGTGGGGAAACAAACCTTGTGGGAAAACCAACCTTGCGGGAAAGCGAACCTTTTGGGAAAACCAACACAGTGGGAAAACAAACCTTGTGGGAAAACCAACCTTGCCGGAAAACCAACCTTGGGGGAAAACAAAGCTTGTGGGAAAACAAACCTTGTGGGAAAACCAACCTAGTGGGAAAAACAACCTAGTGGGAAAACAAACCTTGTGAGAAAACAAACCTTGTGGGAAAACCAACCTTATGGGGAAAGCAACCCTGCGGGAAAACCAACCTTGTGGGAAAACCAACCTTGTGGGAAAGCGAACCTTTTGGGAAAACCAACACAGTGGGAAAAAAACCTTGTGGGAAAACCAACCTTGCGGGAAAACCAACCTTGGGGGAGAACAAACCTTGTGGGAAAACAAACCTTGTGGGGAAACAAACCTAGTGGGAAAACAAACCTTGTGAGAAAACAATCCTTGTGGGAAAACAAACCTTGGGGGGAAACAAACCTTGCGGGGAAATTAACCTTGTGGGAAAACAAACCCTGCGGGAAAACCAACCTTGTGGGAAAACCAACCTTGTGGGGAAACAAACCTTTCGAGAAAACTAACCTTGTGGGAAAACAAACCCTGCGGGAAAACGAACCTTGTGGGAAAACAAACCTTGTGGGAAAACAAACCTTGTGAGAAAACAAACCTTGTGGGAAAACCAACCTTATGGGGAAACAAACCCTGCGGGAAAACCAACCTTGTGGGAAAACCAACCTTGCGGGAAAGCGAACCTTTTGGGAAAACCAACACAGTGGGAAAATAAACCTTGTGAGAAAACAATCCTTGTGGGAAAACAAACCTTGTGGGGAAACAAACCTTGTGGGGAAACAAACCTTGTGGGAAAACTAACCTTGTGGGAAAACAAACCTTGCGGGAAAGCGAACCTTTTGGGAAAACCAACACAGTGGGAAAACAAACCTTGTGAGAAAACAATCCTTGTGGGAAAACAAACCTTGTGGGGAAACAAACCTTGTGGGGAAACAAACCTTGTGGGAAAACTAACCTTGTGGGAAAACAAACCTTGTGGGAAAACCAACCTTATGGGGAAAGCAACCCTGCGGGAAAACCAACCTTGTGGGAAAACCAACCTTGTGGGAAAGCGCACCTTTTGCGAAAACCAACACAGTGGGAAAAAAACCTTGTGGGAAAACCAACCTTGCGGAAAAACCAACCTTGGGGGAAAAAAACCTTGTGGGAAAACAAACCTTGTGGGGACAAACCTAGTGGGAAAACAAACCTTGTGAGAAAACAATCCTTGTCGGAAAACAAACCTTGGGGGGAAACAAACCTTGCGGGGAAATTAACCTTGTGGGAAAACAAACCCTGCGGGAAAACCAACCTTGTGGGAAAACCAACCTTGTGGGGAAACAAACCTTTCGAGAAAACTAACCTTGTGGGAAAACAAACCCTGCGGGAAAACGAACCTTGTGGGAAAACAAACCTTGTGGGAAAACAAACCTTGTGAGAAAACAAACCTTGTGGGAAAACCAACCTTATGGGGAAACAAACCCTGCGGGAAAACCAACCTTGTGGGAAAACCAACCTTGCGGGAAAGCGAACCTTTTGGGAAAACCAACACAGTGGGAAAATAAACCTTGTGAGAAAACAATCCTTGTGGGAAAACAAACCTTGTGGGGAAACAAACCTTGTGGGGAAACAAACCTTGTGGGAAAACTAACCTTGTGGGAAAACAAACCTTGCGGGAAAGCGAACCTTTTGGGAAAACCAACACAGTGGGAAAACAAACCTTGTGAGAAAACAATCCTTGTGGGAAAACAAACCTTGTGGGGAAACAAACCTTGTGGGGAAACAAACCTTGTGGGAAAACTAACCTTGTGGGAAAACAAACCTTGTGGGAAAACCAACCTTATGGGGAAAGCAACCCTGCGGGAAAACCAACCTTGTGGGAAAACCAACCTTGTGGGAAAGCGCACCTTTTGCGAAAACCAACACAGTGGGAAAAAAACCTTGTGGGAAAACCAACCTAGTGGGAAAAACAACCTAGTGGGAAAACAAACCTTGTGAGAAAACAAACCTTGTGGGAAAACCAACCTTATGGGGAAAGCAACCCTGCGGGAAAACCAACCTTGTGGGAAAACCAACCTTGTGGGAAAGCGAACCTTTTGGGAAAACCAACACAGTGGGAAAAAAACCTTGTGGGAAAACCAACCTTGCGGGAAAACCAACCTTGGGGGAGAACAAACCTTGTGGGAAAACAAACCTTGTGGGGAAACAAACCTAGTGGGAAAACAAACCTTGTGAGAAAACAATCCTTGTGGGAAAACAAACCTTGGGGGGAAACAAACCTTGCGGGGAAATTAACCTTGTGGGAAAACAAACCCTGCGGGAAAACCAACCTTGTGGGAAAACCAACCTTGTGGGGAAACAAACCTTTCGAGAAAACTAACCTTGTGGGAAAACAAACCCTGCGGGAAAACGAACCTTGTGGGAAAACAAACCTTGTGGGAAAACAAACCTTGTGAGAAAACAAACCTTGTGGGAAAACCAACCTTATGGGGAAACAAACCCTGCGGGAAAACCAACCTTGTGGGAAAACCAACCTTGCGGGAAAGCGAACCTTTTGGGAAAACCAACACAGTGGGAAAATAAACCTTGTGAGAAAACAATCCTTGTGGGAAAACAAACCTTGTGGGGAAACAAACCTTGTGGGGAAACAAACCTTGTGGGAAAACTAACCTTGTGGGAAAACAAACCTTGCGGGAAAGCGAACCTTTTGGGAAAACCAACACAGTGGGAAAACAAACCTTGTGAGAAAACAATCCTTGTGGGAAAACAAACCTTGTGGGGAAACAAACCTTGTGGGGAAACAAACCTTGTGGGAAAACTAACCTTGTGGGAAAACAAACCTTGTGGGAAAACCAACCTTATGGGGAAAGCAACCCTGCGGGAAAACCAACCTTGTGGGAAAACCAACCTTGTGGGAAAGCGCACCTTTTGCGAAAACCAACACAGTGGGAAAAAAACCTTGTGGGAAAACCAACCTTGCGGAAAAACCAACCTTGGGGGAAAAAAACCTTGTGGGAAAACAAACCTTGTGGGGACAAACCTAGTGGGAAAACAAACCTTGTGAGAAAACAATCCTTGTGGGAAAACAAACCTTGGGGGGAAACAAACCTTGCGGGGAAACTAACCTTGTGGGAAAACTAACCCTGCGGGAAAACCAAGCTTGTGGGAAAACCAACCTTGTGGGGAAACAAACCTTTCGGGAAAACTAACCTTGTGGGAAAACAAACCCTGCGGGAAAACGAACCTTGTGGGAAAACAAACCTTGTGGGAAAACAAACCTTGTGGGAAAACAAACCTTGTGAGAAAACAAACCTTGTGGGAAAACCAACCTTATGGGGAAACAAACCCTGCGGGAAAACCAACCTTGTGGGAAAACCAACCTTGCGGGAAAGCGAACCTTTTGGGAAAACCAACACAGTGGGAAAACAAACCTTGTGAGAAAACAAACCTTGTGGGAAAACAAACCTTGTGGGGAAAAAAACCTTGTGGGGAAACAAACCTTGTGGGAAAACTAACCTTGTGGGAAAACAAACCCTGCGGGAAAACGAACCTTGTGGGAAAACAAACCTTGTGGGAAAACAAACCTTGTGAGAAAACAAACCTTGTGGGAAAACCAACCTTATGGGGAAACAAACCCTGCGGGAAAACCAACCTTGTGGGAAAACCAACCTTGCGGGAAAAAGAACCTTTTGGGAAAACCAACACAGTGGGAAAATAAACCTTGTGAGAAAACAATCCTTGTGGGAAAACAAACCTTGTGGGGAAACAAACCTTGTGGGGAAACAAACCTTGTGGGAAAACTAACCTTGTGGGAAAACAAACCTTGCGGGAAAGCGAACCTTTTGGGAAAACCAACACAGTGGGAAAACAAACCTTGTGAGAAAACAATCCTTGTGGGAAAACAAACCTTGTGGGGAAACAAACCTTGTGGGGAAACAAACCTTGTGGGAAAACTAACCTTGTGGGAAAAGAAAAACCTTGTGGGAAAACCAACCTTATGGGGAAAGCAACCCTGCGGGAAAACCAACCTTGTGGGAAAACCAACCTTGTGGGAAAGCGCACCTTTTGGGAAAACCAACACAGTGGGAAAAAAACCTTGTGGGAAAACCAACCTTGCGGAAAAACCAACCTTGGGGGAAAAAAACCTTGTGGGAAAACAAACCTTGTGGGGACAAACCTAGTGGGAAAACAAACCTTGTGAGAAAACAATCCTTGTGGGAAAACAAACCTTGGGGGGAAACAAACCTTGCGGGGAAACTAACCTTGTGGGAAAACTAACCCTGCGGGAAAACCAAGCTTGTGGGAAAACCAACCTTGTGGGGAAACAAACCTTTCGGGAAAACTAACCTTGTGGGAAAACAAACCCTGCGGGAAAACGAACCTTGTGGGAAAACAAACCTTGTGGGAAAACAAACCTTGTGGGAAAACAAACCTTGTGAGAAAACAAACCTTGTGGGAAAACCAACCTTATGGGGAAACAAACCCTGCGGGAAAACCAACCTTGTGGGAAAACCAACCGTGCGGGAAAGCGAACCTTTTGGGAAAACCAACACAGTGGGAAAACAAACCTTGTGAGAAAACAAACCTTGTGGGAAAACAAACCTTGTGGGGAAACAAACCTTGTGGGGAAACAAACCTTGTGGGAAAACTAACCTTGTGGGAAAACAAACCTTGCGGGAAAACTAACCTTGTGGGAAAACAAACCCTGCGGGAAAACCAACCTTGTGGGAAAACCAACCTTGTGGGGAAACAAACCTTTCGGGAAAACAAACCTTGTGGGAAAACAAACCTTATGGGGAAAGCAACCCTGCGGGAAAACCAACCTTGTGGGAAAGCGAACCTTTTGGAAAAACCAACACAGTGGGAACACAAACCTTGTGGGAAAACCAACCTTGCGGGAAAACCAACCTTGTGGGAAAACAAACCTTGTGGGAAAACAAACCTTGTGGGAAAACAAACCTTGTGGGAAAACAAACCTTATGGGAAAACAAACCTTGCGGGGAAACAAACCTTGTGGGAAAACCAACCTTGCGGGAAAGCGAACCTTTTGGGAAAACCAACACAGTGGGAAAACAAACCTTGTGGGAAAACCAACCTTGCGGGAAAACCAACCTTGGGGGAAAACAAAGCTTGTGGGAAAACAAACCTTGTGGGAAAACCAACCTTGTGGGGAAACAAACCTTTCGGGAAAACTAACCTTGTGGGATAACAAACCCTGCGGGAAAACGAACCTTGTGGGAAAACAAACCTTGTGGGAAAACAAACCTTGTGGGAAAACAAACCTTGTGAGAAAACAAACCTTGTGGGAAAACCAACCTTATGGGGAAACAAACCCTGCGGGAAAACCAACCTTGTGGGAAAACCAACCTTGCGGGAAAGCGAACCTTTTGGGAAAACCAACACAGTGGGAAAACAAACCTTGTGAGAAAACAAACCTTTTAGGAAAACAAACCTTGTGGGGAAACAAACCTTGTGGGGAAACAAACCTTGTGTGAAAACTAACCTTGTGGGAAAACAAACCTTGCGGGAAAACTAACCTTGTGGGAAAACAAACCCTGCGGGAAAACCAACCTTGTGGGAAAACCAACCTTGTGGGGAAACAAACCTTTCGGAAAAACAAACCTTGTGGGAAAACAAACCTTGTGGGAAAACAAACCTTGTGGGAAAACAAACCTTATGGGGAATGCAACCCTGTGGGAAAACCAACCTTGTGGGAAAACCAACCTTGTGGGAAAGCGAACCTTTTGGGAAAACCACAACACAGTGGGAACACAAACCTTGTGGGAAAACCAACCTTGCGGGAAAACCAACCTTGTGGGAAAACAAACCTTGTGGGAAAACAAACCTTGTGGGAAAACAAACCTTGTGGGAAAACAAACCTTGTGGGAAAACAAACCTTATGGGAAAAAAAACCTTGTGGGGAAATAAACCTTGTGGGAAAACCAACCTTGCGGGAAAGCGAACCTTTTGGGAAAACCAACACAGTGGGAAAACAAACCTTGTGGGAAAACCAACCTTGCGGGAAAACCAACCTTGGGGGAAAACAAAGCTTGTGGGAAAACAAACCTTGTGGGAAAAACAACCTAGTGGGAAAAAACAACCAAGTGGGAAAACAAACCTTGTGAGAAAACAAACCTTGTGGGAAAACCAACCTTATGGGGAAAGCAACCCTGCGGGAAAACCAACCTTGTGGGAAAACCAACCTTGTGGGAAAGCGAACCTTTTGGGAAAACCAACACAGTGGGAAAACAAACCTTGTGGGAAAACCAACCTTGCGGGAAAACCAACCTTGGGGGAAAACAAACCTTGTGGGAAAACAAACCTTGTGGGGAAACAAACCTAGTGGGAAAACAATCCTTGTGGGAAAACAAACCTTGTGGGAAAACAATCCTTGTGGGAAAACAAACCTTGTGGGGAAACAAACCTTGCGGGAATACTAAACTTGTGGGAAAACAAACCCTGCGGGAATACCAACCTTGTGGGAAAACCAACCTTGTGGGGAAACAAACCTTTTGGGAAAACAAACCTTGTGGGAAAACAAACCTTGTGGGGAAACAAACCTTGTGGGAAAACAAACCTTGTGGGAAAACAAACCTTGTGAGAAAACAAACCTTGTGGGGAAACAAACCTAGTGGGAAAACAAACCTTGTGAGAAAACAAACCTTGTGGGAAAACCAACCTTATGGGAAAACAAACCTAGTGGGAAAACAAACCTTGTGGGGAAACAAACCTTGTGGGGAAACAAACCTTGTGGGAAAACCAACCTTGCGGGAAAACCAACCTTATGGGAAAACAAACCTAGTGGGAAAACAAATCTTATGGGAAAACATACCTTGTGGGGAAACAAACCTTGTGGGAAAACCAACCTTGCGGGAAAGCGAACCTTTTGGGAAAACCAACACAGTGGGAAAACAAACCTTGTGGGAAAACCAACCTTGCCGGAAAACCAACCTTGGGGGAAAACAAAGCTTGTGGGAAAACAAACCTTGTGGGAAAACCAACCTAGTGGGAAAAACAACCTAGTGGGAAAACAAACCTTGTGAGAAAACAAACCTTGTGGGAAAACCAACCTTATGGGGAAAGCAACCCTGCGGGAAAACCAACCTTGTGGGAAAACCAACCTTGTGGGAAAGCGAACCTTTTGGGAAAACCAACTGAGTGGGAAAAAAACCTTGTGGGAAAACCAACCTTGCGGGAAAACCAACCTTGGGGGAGAACAAACCTTGTGGGAAAACAAACCTTGTGGGGAAACAAACCTAGTGGGAAAACAAACCTTGTGAGAAAACAATCCTTGTGGGAAAACAAACCTTGGGGGGAAACAAACCTTGCGGGGAAACTAACCTTGTGGGAAAACAAACCCTGCGGGAAAACCAACCTTGTGGGAAAACCAACCTTGTGGGGAAACAAACCTTTCGAGAAAACTAACCTTGTGGGAAAACAAACCCTGTGGGAAAACGAACCTTGTGGGAAAACAAACCTTGTGAGAAAATAAACCTTGTGGGAAAACCAACCTTATGGGGAAACAAACCCTGCGGGAAAACCAACCTTGTGGGAAAACCAACCTTGCGGGAAAGCGAACCTTTTGGGAAAACCAACACAGTGGGAAAATAAACCTTGTGAGAAAACAATCCTTGTGGGAAAACAAACCTTGTGGGGAAACAAACCTTGTGGGGAAACAAACCTTGTGGGAAAACTAAGCTTGTGGGAAAACAAACCTTGTGGGAAAGCGAACCTTTTGGGAAAACCAACACAGTGGGAAAACAAACCTTGTGAGAAAACAATCCTTGTGGGAAAACAAACCTTGTGGGTAAACAAACCTTGTGGGGAAACAAACCTTGTGGGAAAACTAACCTTGTGGGAAAACAAACCTTGTGGGAAAACCAACCTTATGGGGAAAGCAACCCTGCGGGAAAACCAACCTTGTGGGAAAGCGAACCTTTTGGGAAAACCAACACAGTGGGAAAAAAACCTTGTGGGAAAACCAACCTTGCGGGAAAACCAACCTTGGGGGAAAAAAACCTTGTGGGAAAACAAACCTAGTGGGAAAACAAACCTTGTGAGAAAACAATCCTTGTGGGAAAACAAACCTTGGGGGGAAACAAACCTTGCGGGGAAACTAACCTTGTGGGAAAACAAACCCTGCGGGAAAACCAAGCTTGTGGGAAAACCAACCTTGTGGGGAAACAAACCTTTCGGGAAAACTAACCTTGTGGGAAAACAAACCCTGCGGGAAAACGAACCTTGTGGGAAAACAAACCTTGTGGGAAAACAAACCTTGTGGGAAAACAAACCTTGTGAGAAAACAAACCTTGTGGGAAAACCAACCTTATGGGGAAACAAACCCTGCGGGAAAACCAACCTTGTGGGAAAACCAACCTTGCGGGAAAGCGAACCTTTTGGGAAAACCAACACAGTGGGAAAACAAACCTTGTGAGAAAACAAACCTTGTGGGAAAACAAACCTTGTGGGGAAACAAACCTTGTGGGGAAACAAACCTTGTGGGAAAACTAACCTTGTGGGAAAACAAACCTTGCGGGAAAACTAACCTTGTGGAAAACAAACCCTGCGGGAAAACCAACTTTGTGGGAAAACCAACCTTGTGGGGCAACAAACCTTTCGGGAAAACAAACCTTGTGGGAAAACAAACCTTGTGGGAAAACAAACCTTATGGGGAAAGCAACCCTGCGGGAAAACCAACCTTGTGGGAAAGCGAACCTTTTGGAAAAACCAACACAGTGGGAACACAAACCTTGTGGGAAAACCAACCTTGCGGGAAAACCAACCTTGTGGGAAAACAAACCTTGTGGGAAAACAAACCTTGTGGGAAAACAAACCTTGTGGGAAAACAAACCTTATGGGAAAACAAACCATGTGAGAAACACACCTTGTGGGAAAACCAACCTTGCGGGAAAGCGAACCTTTTGGGAAAACCAACACAGTGGGAAAACAAACCTTGTGGGAAAACCAACCTTGCGGGAAAACCAACCTTGGGGGAAAACAAAGCTTGTGGGAAAACAAACCTTGTGGGAAAACCAACCTAGTGGGAAAAAAAACCTAGTGGGAAAACAAACCTTGTGAGAAAACAAACCTTGTGGGAAAACCAACCTTATGGGGAAAGCAACCCTGCGGGAAAACCAACCTTGTGGGAAAACCAACCTTGTGGGAAAGCGAACCTTTTGGGAAAACCAACACAGTGGGAAAACAAACCTTGTGGGAAAACCAACCTTGCGGGAAAACCAACCTTGGGGGAAAACAAACCTTGTGGGAAAACAAACCTTGTGGGATAACAAACCCTGAGGGAAAACGAACCTTGTGGGAAAACAAACCTTGTGGGAAAACAAACCTTGTGGGAAAACAAACCTTGTGAGAAAACAAACCTTGTGGGAAAACCAACCTTATGGGGAAACAAACCCTGCGGGAAAACCAACCTTGTGGGAAAACCAACCTTGCGGGAAAGCGAACCTTTTGGGAAAACCAACACAGTGGGAAAACAAACCTTGTGAGAAAACAAACCTTTTAGGAAAACAAACCTTGTGGGGAAACAAACCTTGTGGGGAAACAAACCTTGTGTGAAAACTAACCTTGTGGGAAAACAAACCTTGCGGGAAAACTAACCTTGTGGGAAAACAAACCCTGCGGGAAAACCAACTTTGTGGGAAAACCAACCTTGTGGGGCAACAAACCTTTCGGGAAAACAAACCTTGTGGGAAAACAAACCTTGTGGGAAAACAAACCTTATGGGGAAAGCAACCCTGCGGGAAAACCAACCTTGTGGGAAAGCGAACCTTTTGGAAAAACCAACACAGTGGGAACACGAACCTTGTGGGAAAACCAACCTTGCGGGAAAACCAACCTTGTGGGAAAACAAACCTTGTGGGAAAACAAACCTTGTGGGAAAACAAACCTTGTGGGAAAAAAAACCTTATGGGAAAACAAATCATGTGAGAAACAAACCTTGTGGGGAAACCAACCTTGCGGGAAAGCGAACCTTTTGGGAAAACCAACACAGTGGGAAAACAAACCTTGTGGGAAAACCAACCTTGCGGGAAAACCAACCTTGGGGGAAAACAAAGCTTGTGGGAAAACAAACCTTGTGGGAAAACCAACCTAGTGGGAAAAAAAAACCTAGTGGGAAAACAAACCTTGTGAGAAAACAAACCTTGTGGGAAAACCAACCTTATGGGGAAAGCAACCCTGCGGGAAAACCAACCTTGTGGGAAAACCAACCTTGTGGGAAAGCGAACCTTTTGGGAAAACCAACACAGTGGGAAAACAAACCTTGTGGGAAAACCAACCTTGCGGGAAAACCAACCTTGGGGGAAAACAAACCTTGTGGGAAAACAAACCTTGTGGGATAACAAACCCTGCGGGAAAACGAACCTTGTGGGAAAACAAACCTTGTGGGAAAACAAACCTTGTGGGAAAACAAACCTTGTGAGAAAACAAACCTTGTGGGAAAACCAACCTTATGGGGAAACAAACCCTGCGGGAAAACCAACCTTGTGGGAAAACCAACCTTGCGGGAAAGCGAACCTTTTGGGAAAACCAACACAGTGGGAAAACAAACCTTGTGAGAAAACAAACCTTTTAGGAAAACAAACCTTGTGGGGAAACAAACCTTGTGGGGAAACAAACCTTGTGTGAAAACTAACCTTGTGGGAAAACAAACCTTGCGGGAAAACTAACCTTGTGGGAAAACAAACCCTGCGGGAAAACCAACCTTGTGGGAAAACCAACCTTGTGGGGAAACAAACCTTTCGGAAAAACAAACCTTGTGGGAAAACAAACCTTGTGGGAAAACAAACCTTGTGGGAAAACAAACCTTATGGGGAAAGCAACCCTGCGGGAAAACCAACCTTGTGGGAAAACCAACCTTGTGGGAAAGCGAACCTTATGGGGAAAGCAACCCTGCGGGAAAACCAACCTTGTGGGAAAGCGAACCTTTTGGAAAAACCAACACAGTGGGAACACGAACCTTGTGGGAAAACCAACCTTGCGGGAAAACCAACCTTGTGGGAAAACAAACCTTGTGGGAAAACAAACCTTGTGGGAAAACAAACCTTGTGGGAAAAAAAACCTTATGGGAAAACAAATCATGTGAGAAACAAACCTTGTGGGGAAACCAACCTTGCGGGAAAGCGAACCTTTTGGGAAAACCAACACAGTGGGAAAACAAACCTTGTGGGAAAACCAACCTTGCGGGAAAACCAACCTTGGGGGAAAACAAAGCTTGTGGGAAAACAAACCTTGTGGGAAAACCAACCTAGTGGGAAGAAAAAACCTAGTGGGAAAACAAACCTTGTGAGAAAACAAACCTTGTGGGAAAACCAACCTTATGGGGAAAGCAACCCTGCGGGAAAACCAACCTTGTGGGAAAACCAACCTTGTGGGAAAGCGAACCTTTTGGGAAAACCAACACAGTGGGAAAACAAACCTTGTGGGAAAACCAACCTTGCGGGAAAACCAACCTTGGGGGAAAACAAACCTTGTGGGAAAACAAACCTTGTGGGATAACAAACCCTGCGGGAAAACGAACCTTGTGGGAAAACAAACCTTGTGGGAAAACAAACCTTGTGGGAAAACAAACCTTGTGAGAAAACAAACCTTGTGGGAAAACCAACCTTATGGGGAAACAAACCCTGCGGGAAAACCAACCTTGTGGGAAAACCAACCTTGCGGGAAAGCGAACCTTTTGGGAAAACCAACACAGTGGGAAAACAAACCTTGTGAGAAAACAAACCTTTTAGGAAAACAAACCTTGTGGGGAAACAAACCTTGTGGGGAAACAAACCTTGTGTGAAAACTAACCTTGTGGGAAAACAAACCTTGCGGGAAAACTAACCTTGTGGGAAAACAAACCCTGCGGGAAAACCAACCTTGTGGGAAAACCAACCTTGTGGGGAAACAAACCTTTCGGAAAAACAAACCTTGTGGGAAAACAAACCTTGTGGGAAAACAAACCTTGTGGGAAAACAAACCTTATGGGGAAAGCAACCCTGCGGGAAAACCAACCTTGTGGGAAAACCAACCTTGTGGGAAAGCGAACCTTTTGGGAAAACCACAACACAGTGGGAACACAAACCTTGTGGGAAAACCAACCTTGCGGGAAAACCAACCTTGTGGGAAAACAAACCTTGTGGGAAAACAAACCTTGTGGGAAAACAAACCTTGTGGGAAAACAAACCTTATGGGAAAAAAAACCTTGTGGGGAAATAAACCTTGTGGGAAAACCAACCTTGCGGGAAAGCGAACCTTTTGGGAAAACCAACACAGTGGGAAAACAAACCTTGTGGAAAAACCAACCTTGCGGGAAAACCAACCTTGGGGGAAAACAAAGCTTGTGGGAAAACAAACCTTGTGGGAAAAACAACCTAGTGGGAAAAAACAACCTAGTGGGAAAACAAACCTTGTGAGAAAACAAACCTTGTGGGAAAACCAACCTTATGGGGAAAGCAACCCTGCGGGAAAACCAACCTTGTGGGAAAGCGAACCTTTTGGGAAAACCAACACAGTGGGAAAACAAACCTTGTGGGAAAACCAACCTTGCGGGAAAACCAACCTTGGGGGAAAACAAACCTTGTGGGAAAACAAACCTTGTGAGGAAACAAACCTAGTGGGAAAACAATCCTTGTGGGAAAACAAACCTTGTGGGGAAACAAACCTTGCGGGAAAACTAAACTTGTGGGAAAACAAACCCTGCGGGAATACCAACCTTGTGGGAAAACCAACCTTGTGGGGAAACAAACCTTTCGGGAAAACAAACCTTGTGGGAAAACAAACCTTGTGGGGAAACAAACCTTGTGGGAAAACAAACCTTGTGGGAAAACAAACCTTGTGAGAAAACAAACCTTGTGGGGAAACAAACCTAGTGGGAAAACAAACCTTGTGAGAAAACAAACCTTGTGGGAAAACCAACCTTATGGGAAAACAAACCTAGTGGGAAAACAAATCTTGTGGGGAAACAAACCTTGTGGGGAAACAAACCTTGTGGGAAAACCAACCTTGCGGGAAAACCAACCTTATGGGAAAACAAACCTAGTGGGAAAACAAATCTTATGGGAAAACAAACCTTGTGGGGAAACAAACCT
Organism: Branchinecta lynchi; assembly: GCA_023053575.1. Lineage (NCBI taxonomy): Eukaryota > Metazoa > Arthropoda > Branchiopoda > Anostraca > Branchinectidae > Branchinecta > Branchinecta lynchi. The sequence continues at coordinate 439 of JAKZAP010000201.1, read as the reverse complement.
TGTGGGAAAACCAACCTTGCGGGAAAGCGAACCTTTTGGGAAAACCAACACAGTGGGAAAACAAACCTTGTGGGAAAACCAACCTTGCCGGAAAACCAACCTTGGGGGAAAACAAAGCTTGTGGGAAATCAAACCTTGTGGGAAAACCAACCTAGTGGGAAAAACAACCTAGTGGGAAAACAAACCTTGTGAGAAAACAAACCTTGTGGGAAAACCAACCTTATGGGGAAAGCAACCCTGCGGGAAAACCAACCTTGTGGGAAAACCAACCTTGTGGGAAAGCGAACCTTTTGGGAAAACCAACACAGTGGGAAAAAAACCTTGTGGGAAAACCAACCTTGTGGGAAAACCAACCTTGGGGGAGAACAAACCTTGTGGGAAAACAAACCTTGTGGGGAAACAAACCTAGTGGGAAAACAAACCTTGTGAGAAAACAATC
>JAKZAP010000200.1:0-57873 GCA_023053575.1 Branchinecta lynchi | reverse complement strand
ACCAACACATTGGGAAAACAAACCTTGTGGGAAAACCAACCTTGCGGGAAAACCAACCTTGGGGGAAAACAAACCTTGTGGGAAAACAAACCTTGTGGGGAAAAAAACCTAGTAGGAAAACAAACCCTGCGGGAAAACCAGCCTTGTGGGAAAACCAACCTTGTGGGGAAACAAACCTTTCGGGAAAACCAACCTTGGGGGAAAACAAACCTTGTGGGAAAACAAACCTTGTGGGGAAACAAACCTAGTGGGAAAACAAACCTTGTGAGAAAACAATCCTTGTGGGAAAACAAACCTTTTGGGGAAACAAACCTTGCGGGAAAACTAACCTTGTGGGAAAACAAACCCTGCGGGAAAACCAACCTTGTGGGAAAACCAACCTTGTGGGGAAACAAACCTTTCGGGAAAACCAACCTTGTGGAAAAACAAACCTTGTGGGAAAACAAACCTTGTGGGGAAACAAACCTTGTGGGAAAACCAACCTTGCGGGAAAGCGAACCTTTTGGGAAAACCAACAAAGTGGGAAAACAAACCTTGTGGGAAAACCAACCTTGCGGGAAAACCAACCTTGGGGGAAAACAAAGCTTGTGGTAAAACAAACCTTGTGGGAAAGCGAACCTTGCGGGAAAGCGAACCTTTTGGGAAAACCAACACAGTGGGAAAACAAACCTTGTGAGAAAACAATCCTTGTGGGAAAACAAACCTTGTGGGGAAACAAACCTTGTGGGGAAAGAAACCTTGTGGGAAAACTAACCTTGTGGGAAAACAAACCTTGCGGGAAAACTAACCTTGTGGGAAAACAAACCCTGCGGGAAAACCAGCCTTGTGGGAAAACCAACCTTGTGGGGAAACAAACCTTTCGGGAAAACCAACCTTGTGGGATAACAAACCTTGTGAGAAAACAAACATTGTGGGGAAACAAACCTTGTGGGAAAACCAACCTTGGGGGAAAACAAAGCTTGTGGGAAAACAAACCTTTTTGGAAAACCAACCTAGTGGGAAAAACAACCTAGTGGGAATACAAACCTTGTGAGAAAACAAACCTTGTGGGAAAACCAACCTTATGGGGAAAGCAACCCTGCGGGAAAACCAACCTTGTGGGAAAACCAACCTTGTGGGAAAACGAACCTTGTGGGAAAGCGAATCTTTTTGGGAAAACCAACACATTGGGAAAACAAACCTTGTGGGAAAACCAACCTTGCGGGAAAACCAACCTTGGGGAAAACAAACCTTGTTGGAAAACAAACCTTGTGGGGAAACAAACCTAGTGGGAAAACAAACCTTGTGAGAAAACAATCCTTGTGGGAAAACAAACCTTGTGGGGAAACAAACCTTGCGGGAAAACTAACCTTGTGGGAAAACAAACCCTGCGGGAAAACCAACCTTGTGGGAAAACCAACCTTGTGGGGAAACAAACCTTTCGGGAAAACCAACCTTGTGGGAAAACCAACCTTGGGGGAAAACAAAGCTTGTGGGAAAACAAACCTTGTGGGAAGACCAACCTAGTGGGAAACACAACCTAGTGGGAAAACAAACCTTATGGGGAAAGCAACCCTGCGGGAAAACCAACCTTGTGGGAAAACCAACCTTGTGGGAAAGCGAACCTTTTGGGAAAACCAACACAGTGGGAAAACAAACCTTGTGGGAAAACCAACCTTGCGGGAAAACAACCTTGGGGGAAAACAAACCTTGTGGGAAAACAAACCTTGTGGGGAAACAAACCTTGTGGGGAAACAAACCTTGTGGGAAAACTAACCTTGTGGGAAAACAAACCTTGTGGGAAAACCAACCTTGTGGGAAAGCGAACCTTTTGGAAAAACCAACACAGTGGGAAAACAAACCTTGTGGGAAAACAAACCTTGTGGGGAAACAAACCTTGCGGGAAAACTAACCTTGTGGGAAAACAAACCCTGCGGGAAAACCAACCTTGTGGGAAAACCAACCTTGTGGGGAAACAAACCTTTCGGGAAAACCGACCTTGTGGGAAAACAAACCTTGTGGGAAAACAAACCTTGTGGGGAAACAAACCTTAAGGGAAAACTAACCTTGTGGGAAAACAAACCCTGCGGGAAAACCAACCTTGTGGGAAAACCAACCTTGTGGGGAAACAAACCTTTCGGAAAAACCAACCTTGTGGGAAAACAAACCTTGTGGGAAAACAAACCTTGTGGGGAAACAAACCTTGTGGGAAAGCGAACCTTGCGGGAAAGCGAACCTTTTGGGAAGACCAACACATTGGGAAAACAAACCTTGTGGGAAAACCAACTTTGCGGGAAAACCAACCTTGTGGGGAAACAAACCTTTCGGAAAAACCAACCTTGTGGGAAAACAAACCTTGTGGGAAAACCAACCTTGCGGGAAAACCAACCTTGGGGGAAAACAAGCCTTGTGGGAAAACAAACCTTGTGGGGAAACAAACCTAGTGGGAAAACAAACCCTGCGGGAAAACCAGCCTTGTGGGAAAACCAGCCTTGTGGGGAAACAAACCTTTCGGGAAAACCAACCTTGGGGGAAAACAAACCTTGTGGGAAAACAAACCTTGTGGGGAAACAAACCTAGTGGGAAAACAAACCTTGTGAGAAAACAATCCTTGTGGGAAAACAAACCTTGTGGGGAAACAAACCTTGCGGGAAAACTAACCTTGTGGGAAAACAAACCCTGCGGGAAAACCAACCTTGTGGGAAAACCAACCTTGTGGGGAAACAAACCTTTCGGGAAAACCAACCTTGTGGAAAAACAAACCTTGTGGGAAAACAAACCTTGTGGGGAAATAAACCTTGTGGGAAAACCAACCTTGCGGGAAAGCGAACCTTTTGGGAAAACCAACAAAGTGGGAAAACAAACCTTGTGGGAAAACCAACCTTGCGGGAAAACCAACCTTGGGGGAAAACAAAGCTTGTGGTAAAACAAACCTTGTGGGAAAGCGAACCTTGCGGGAAAGCGAACCTTTTGGGAAAACCAACACAGTGGGAAAACAAACCTTGTGAGAAAACAATCCTTGTGGGAAAACAAACCTTGTGGGGAAACAAACCTTGTGGGGAAAGAAACCTTGTGGGAAAACTAACCTTGTGGGAAAACAAACCTTGCGGGAAAACTAACCTTGTGGGAAAACAAACCCTGCGGGAAAACCAGCCTTGTGGGAAAACCAACCTTGTGGGGAAACAAACCTTTCGGGAAAACCAACCTTGTGGGAAAACAAACCTTGTGAGAAAATAAACATTGTGGGGAAACAAACCTTGTGGGAAAACCAACCTTGGGGGAAAACAAAGCTTGTGGGAAAACAAACCTTTTCGGAAAACCAACCTAGTGGGAAAAACAACCTAGTGGGAATACAAACCTTGTGAGAAAACAAACCTTGTGGGAAAACCAACCTTATGGGGAAAGCAACCCTGCGGGAAAACCAACCTTGTGGGAAAACCAACCTTGTGGGAAAACGAACCTTGTGGGAAAGCGAACCTTTTTGGGAAAACCAACACATTGGGAAAACAAACCTTGTGGGAAAACCAACCTTGCGGGAAAACCAACCTTGGGGGAAAACAAACCTTGTGGGAAAACAAACCTTGTGGGGAAACAAACCTAGTGGGAAAACAAACCTTGTGAGAAAACAATCCTTGTGGGAAAACAAACCTTGTGGGGAAACAAACCTTGCGGGAAAACTAAACTTGTGGGAAAACAAACCCTGCGGGAAAACCAACCTTGTGGGAAAACCAACCTTGTGGGGAAACAAACCTTTCGGGAAAACCAACCTTGTGGGAAAACAAACCTTGTGGGAAAACAAACCTTGTGGGGAAATAAACCTTGTGGGAAAACCAACCTTGCGGGAAAGCAAACCTTTTGGGAAAACCAACAAAGTGGGAAAACAAACCTTGTGGGAAAACCAACCTTGCGGGAAAACCAACCTTGGGGGAAAACAAAGCTTGTGGGAAAACAAACCTTGTGGGAAGACCAACCTAGTGGGAAACACAACCTAGTGGGAAAACAAACCTTATGGGGAAAGCAACCCTGCGGGAAAACCAACCTTGTGGGAAAACCAACCTTGTGGGAAAGCGAACCTTTTGGGTAAACCAACACAGTGGGACAACAAACCTTGTGGGAAAACCAACCTTGCGGGAAAACCAACCTTGGGGGAAAACAAACCTTGTGGGAAAACAAACCTTGTGGGGAAACAAACCTTGTGGGGAAACAAACCTTGTGGGAAAACTAACCTTGTGGGAAAACAAACCTTGTGGGAAAACCAACCTTGTGGGAAAGCGAACCTTTTGGGAAAACCAACACAGTGGGAAAACAAACCTTGTGGGAAAACAAACCTTGTGGGGAAACAAACCTTGCGGGAAAACTAACCTTGTGGGAAAACAAACCCTGCGGGAAAACCAACCTTGTGGGAAAACCAACCTTGTGGGGAAACAAACCTTTCGGGAAAACCAACCTTGGGGGAAAACAAACCTTGTGGGAAAACAAACCTTGTGGGGAAACAAACCTAGTGGGAAAACAAACCTTGTGAGAAAACAATCCTTGTGGGAAAACAAACCTTGTGGGGAAACAAACCTTGCGGGAAAACTAACCTTGTGGGAAAACAAACCCTGCGGGAAAACCAACCTTGTGGGAAAACAAAGCTTGTGGTAAAACAAACCTTGTGGGAAAACAAACCCTGCGGGATAACCAACCTTGTGGGAAAACCAACCTTGTGGGGAAACAAACCTTTCGGGAAAACCAACCTTGTGGGAAAACAAACCTTGTGGGAAAACAAACCTTGTGGGGAAACAAACCTTGTGGGAAAACCAACCTTGCGGGAAAGCGAACCTTTTGGGAAAACCAACACAGTGGGAAAACAAACCTTGTGGGTAAACCAACCTTGCGGGAAAACCAACCTTGGGGGAAAACAAAGCTTGTGGGAAAACAAACCTTGTGGGAAAACCAACCTAGTGGGAAAAACAACCTTGGGGGAAAACAAAGCTTGTGGGAAAACAAACCTTGTGGGAAAACCAACCTAGTGGGAAAAACAACCTAGTGGGAAAACAAACCTTGTGAGAAAACAAACCTTGTGGGAAAACCAACCTGATGGGGAAAGCAACCCTGCGGGAAAACCAACCTTGTGGGAAAACCAACCTTGTGGGAAAACCAACCTTGTGGGAAAGCGAACCTTTTGGGAAAACCAACACAGTGGGAAAACAAACCTTGTGGGAAAACAAACCTTGTGGGGAAACAAACCTTGCGGGAAAACAAACCTTGTGGGAAAACAAACCCTGCGGGAAAACCAAACTTGGGGGAAAACCAACCTTGCGGGAAAGCGAACCTTTTGGGAAAACCAACACAGTGGGAAAACAAACCTTGTGGGAAAACCAACCTTGCGGGAAAACCAACCTTGGGGGAAAACAAACCTTGTGGGAAAACAAACCTTGTGGGGAAACAAACTTAGTGGGAAAACAAACCTTGTGAGAAAACAATCCTTGTGGGAAAACAAACCTTGTGGGGAAACAAACCTTGCGGGAAAACTAACCTTGTGGGAAAACAAACCCTGCGGGAAAACCAACCTTGTGGGAAAACCAACCTTGTGGGGAAACAAACCTTTCGGGAAAACCAACCTTGTGGAAAAACAAACCTTGTGGGAAAACAAACCTTGTGGGGAAACAAACCTTGTGGGAAAACCAACCTTGCGGGAAAGCGAACCTTTTGGGAAAACCAACAAAGTGGGAAAACAAACCTTGTGGGAAAACCAACCTTGCGGGAAAACCAACCTTGGGGGAAAACAAAGCTTGTGGTAAAACAAACCTTGTGGGAAAGCGAACCTTGCGGGAAAGCGAACCTTTTGGGAAAACCAACACATTGGGAAAACAAACCTTGTGGGAAAACCAACCTTGCGGGAAAACCAACCTTGGGGGAAAACAAACCTTGTGGGAAAACAAACCTTGTGGGGAAAAAAACCTAGTAGGAAAACAAACCCTGCGGGAAAACCAGCCTTGTGGGAAAACCAACCTTGTGGGGAAACAAACCTTTCGGGAAAACCAACCTTGGGGGAAAACAAACCTTGTGGGAAAACAAACCTTGTGGGGAAACAAACCTAGTGGGAAAACAAACCTTGTGAGAAAACAATCCTTGTGGGAAAACAAACCTTTTGGGGAAACAAACCTTGCGGGAAAACTAACCTTGTGGGAAAACAAACCCTGCGGGAAAACCAACCTTGTGGGAAAACCAACCTTGTGGGGAAACAAACCTTTCGGGAAAACCAACCTTGTGGAAAAACAAACCTTGTGGGAAAACAAACCTTGTGGGGAAACAAACCTTGTGGGAAAACCAACCTTGCGGGAAAGCGAACCTTTTGGGAAAACCAACAAAGTGGGAAAACAAACCTTGTGGGAAAACCAACCTTGCGGGAAAACCAACCTTGGGGGAAAACAAAGCTTGTGGTAAAACAAACCTTGTGGGAAAGCGAACCTTGCGGGAAAGCGAACCTTTTGGGAAAACCAACACAGTGGGAAAACAAACCTTGTGAGAAAACAATCCTTGTGGGAAAACAAACCTTGTGGGGAAACAAACCTTGTGGGGAAAGAAACCTTGTGGGAAAACTAACCTTGTGGGAAAACAAACCTTGCGGGAAAACTAACCTTGTGGGAAAACAAACCCTGCGGGAAAACCAGCCTTGTGGGAAAACCAACCTTGTGGGGAAACAAACCTTTCGGGAAAACCAACCTTGTGGGATAACAAACCTTGTGAGAAAACAAACATTGTGGGGAAACAAACCTTGTGGGAAAACCAACCTTGGGGGAAAACAAAGCTTGTGGGAAAACAAACCTTTTTGGAAAACCAACCTAGTGGGAAAAACAACCTAGTGGGAATACAAACCTTGTGAGAAAACAAACCTTGTGGGAAAACCAACCTTATGGGGAAAGCAACCCTGCGGGAAAACCAACCTTGTGGGAAAACCAACCTTGTGGGAAAACGAACCTTGTGGGAAAGCGAATCTTTTTGGGAAAACCAACACATTGGGAAAACAAACCTTGTGGGAAAACCAACCTTGCGGGAAAACCAACCTTGGGGGAAAACAAACCTTGTTGGAAAACAAACCTTGTGGGGAAACAAACCTAGTGGGAAAACAAACCTTGTGAGAAAACAATCCTTGTGGGAAAACAAACCTTGTGGGGAAACAAACCTTGCGGGAAAACTAACCTTGTGGGAAAACAAACCCTGCGGGAAAACCAACCTTGTGGGAAAACCAACCTTGTGGGGAAACAAACCTTTCGGGAAAACCAACCTTGTGGGAAAACCAACCTTGGGGGAAAACAAAGCTTGTGGGAAAACAAACCTTGTGGGAAGACCAACCTAGTGGGAAACACAACCTAGTGGGAAAACAAACCTTATGGGGAAAGCAACCCTGCGGGAAAACCAACCTTGTGGGAAAACCAACCTTGTGGGAAAGCGAACCTTTTGGGAAAACCAACACAGTGGGAAAACAAACCTTGTGGGAAAACCAACCTTGCGGGAAAACAACCTTGGGGGAAAACAAACCTTGTGGGAAAACAAACCTTGTGGGGAAACAAACCTTGTGGGGAAACAAACCTTGTGGGAAAACTAACCTTGTGGGAAAACAAACCTTGTGGGAAAACCAACCTTGTGGGAAAGCGAACCTTTTGGAAAAACCAACACAGTGGGAAAACAAACCTTGTGGGAAAACAAACCTTGTGGGGAAACAAACCTTGCGGGAAAACTAACCTTGTGGGAAAACAAACCCTGCGGGAAAACCAACCTTGTGGGAAAACCAACCTTGTGGGGAAACAAACCTTTCGGGAAAACCGACCTTGTGGGAAAACAAACCTTGTGGGAAAACAAACCTTGTGGGGAAACAAACCTTAAGGGAAAACTAACCTTGTGGGAAAACAAACCCTGCGGGAAAACCAACCTTGTGGGAAAACCAACCTTGTGGGGAAACAAACCTTTCGGAAAAACCAACCTTGTGGGAAAACAAACCTTGTGGGAAAACAAACCTTGTGGGGAAACAAACCTTGTGGGAAAGCGAACCTTGCGGGAAAGCGAACCTTTTGGGAAGACCAACACATTGGGAAAACAAACCTTGTGGGAAAACCAACTTTGCGGGAAAACCAACCTTGTGGGGAAACAAACCTTTCGGAAAAACCAACCTTGTGGGAAAACAAACCTTGTGGGAAAACCAACCTTGCGGGAAAACCAACCTTGGGGGAAAACAAGCCTTGTGGGAAAACAAACCTTGTGGGGAAACAAACCTAGTGGGAAAACAAACCCTGCGGGAAAACCAGCCTTGTGGGAAAACCAGCCTTGTGGGGAAACAAACCTTTCGGGAAAACCAACCTTGGGGGAAAACAAACCTTGTGGGAAAACAAACCTTGTGGGGAAACAAACCTAGTGGGAAAACAAACCTTGTGAGAAAACAATCCTTGTGGGAAAACAAACCTTGTGGGGAAACAAACCTTGCGGGAAAACTAACCTTGTGGGAAAACAAACCCTGCGGGAAAACCAACCTTGTGGGAAAACCAACCTTGTGGGGAAACAAACCTTTCGGGAAAACCAACCTTGTGGAAAAACAAACCTTGTGGGAAAACAAACCTTGTGGGGAAATAAACCTTGTGGGAAAACCAACCTTGCGGGAAAGCGAACCTTTTGGGAAAACCAACAAAGTGGGAAAACAAACCTTGTGGGAAAACCAACCTTGCGGGAAAACCAACCTTGGGGGAAAACAAAGCTTGTGGTAAAACAAACCTTGTGGGAAAGCGAACCTTGCGGGAAAGCGAACCTTTTGGGAAAACCAACACAGTGGGAAAACAAACCTTGTGAGAAAACAATCCTTGTGGGAAAACAAACCTTGTGGGGAAACAAACCTTGTGGGGAAAGAAACCTTGTGGGAAAACTAACCTTGTGGGAAAACAAACCTTGCGGGAAAACTAACCTTGTGGGAAAACAAACCCTGCGGGAAAACCAGCCTTGTGGGAAAACCAACCTTGTGGGGAAACAAACCTTTCGGGAAAACCAACCTTGTGGGAAAACAAACCTTGTGAGAAAATAAACATTGTGGGGAAACAAACCTTGTGGGAAAACCAACCTTGGGGGAAAACAAAGCTTGTGGGAAAACAAACCTTTTCGGAAAACCAACCTAGTGGGAAAAACAACCTAGTGGGAATACAAACCTTGTGAGAAAACAAACCTTGTGGGAAAACCAACCTTATGGGGAAAGCAACCCTGCGGGAAAACCAACCTTGTGGGAAAACCAACCTTGTGGGAAAACGAACCTTGTGGGAAAGCGAACCTTTTTGGGAAAACCAACACATTGGGAAAACAAACCTTGTGGGAAAACCAACCTTGCGGGAAAACCAACCTTGGGGGAAAACAAACCTTGTGGGAAAACAAACCTTGTGGGGAAACAAACCTAGTGGGAAAACAAACCTTGTGAGAAAACAATCCTTGTGGGAAAACAAACCTTGTGGGGAAACAAACCTTGCGGGAAAACTAAACTTGTGGGAAAACAAACCCTGCGGGAAAACCAACCTTGTGGGAAAACCAACCTTGTGGGGAAACAAACCTTTCGGGAAAACCAACCTTGTGGGAAAACAAACCTTGTGGGAAAACAAACCTTGTGGGGAAATAAACCTTGTGGGAAAACCAACCTTGCGGGAAAGCGAACCTTTTGGGAAAACCAACAAAGTGGGAAAACAAACCTTGTGGGAAAACCAACCTTGCGGGAAAACCAACCTTGGGGGAAAACAAAGCTTGTGGGAAAACAAACCTTGTGGAAGACCAACCTAGTGGGAAACACAACCTAGTGGGAAAACAAACCTTATGGGGAAAGCAACCCTGCGGGAAAACCAACCTTGTGGGAAAACCAACCTTGTGGGAAAGCGAACCTTTTGGGTAAACCAACACAGTGGGACAACAAACCTTGTGGGAAAACCAACCTTGCGGGAAAACCAACCTTGGGGGAAAACAAACCTTGTGGGAAAACAAACCTTGTGGGGAAACAAACCTTGTGGGGAAACAAACCTTGTGGGAAAACTAACCTTGTGGGAAAACAAACCTTGTGGGAAAACCAACCTTGTGGGAAAGCGAACCTTTTGGGAAAACCAACACAGTGGGAAAACAAACCTTGTGGGAAAACAAACCTTGTGGGGAAACAAACCTTGCGGGAAAACTAACCTTGTGGGAAAACAAACCCTGCGGGAAAACCAACCTTGTGGGAAAACCAACCTTGTGGGGAAACAAACCTTTCGGGAAAACCAACCTTGGGGGAAAACAAACCTTGTGGGAAAACAAACCTTGTGGGGAAACAAACCTAGTGGGAAAACAAACCTTGTGAGAAAACAATCCTTGTGGGAAAACAAACCTTGTGGGGAAACAAACCTTGCGGGAAAACTAACCTTGTGGGAAAACAAACCCTGCGGGAAAACCAACCTTGTGGGAAAACCAACCTTGTGGGGAAACAAACCTTTCGGGAAAACCAACCTTGTGGAAAAACAAACCTTGTGGGAAAACAAACCTTGTGGGGAAACAAACCTTGTGGGAAAACCAACCTTGCGGGAAAGCGAACCTTTTGGGAAAACCAACAAAGTGGGAAAACAAACCTTGTGGGAAAACCAACCTTGCGGGAAAACGAACCTTGGGGGAAAACAAAGCTTGTGGTAAAACAAACCTTGTGGGAAAGCGAACCTTGCGGGAAAGCGAACCTTTTGGGAAAACCAACACAGTGGGAAAACAAACCTTGTGAGAAAACAATCCTTGTGGGAAAACAAACCTTGTGGGGAAACAAACCTTGTGGGGAAAGAAACCTTGTGGGAAAACTAACCTTGTGGGAAAACAAACCTTGCGGGAAAACTAACCTTGTGGGAAAACAAACCCTGCGGGAAAACCAGCCTTGTGGGAAAACCAACCTTGTGGGGAAACAAACCTTTCGGGAAAACCAACCTTGTGGGAAAACAAACCTTGTGAGAAAACAAACATTGTGGGGAAACAAACCTTGTGGGAAAACCAACCTTGGGGGAAAACAAAGCTTGTGGGAAAACAAACCTTTTCGGAAAACCAACCTTTTGGGAAAAACAACCTAGTGGGAATACAAACCTTGTGAGAAAACAAACCTTGTGGGAAAACCAACCTTATGGGGAAAGCAACCCTGCGGGAAAACCAACCTTGTGGGAAAACCAACCTTGTGGGAAAACGAACCTTGTGGGAAAGCGAACCTTTTTGGGAAAACCAACACATTGGGAAAACAAACCTTGTGGGAAAACCAACCTTGCGGGAAAACCAACCTTGGGGGAAAACAAACCTTGTGGGAAAACAAACCTTGTGGGAAACAAACCTAGTGGGAAAACAAACCTTGTGAGAAAACAATCCTTGTGGGAAAACAAACCTTGTGGGGAAACAAACCTTGCGGGAAAACTAACCTTGTGGGAAAACAAACCCTGCGGGAAAACCAACCTTGTGGGAAAACCAACCTTGTGGGAAAACCAACCTTGTGGGGAAACAAACCTTTCGGGAAAACCAACCTTGTGGGAAAACAAACCTTGTGGGAAAACAAACCTTGTGGGGAAACAAACCTTGTGGGAAAACCAACCTTGCGGGAAAGCGAACCTTTTGGGAAAACCAACAAAGTGGGAAAACAAACCTTGTGGGAAAACCAACCTTGCGGGAAAACCAACCTTGGGGGAAAACAAAGCTTGTGGGAAAACAAACCTTGTGGGAAGACCAACCTAGTGGGAAACACAACCTAGTGGGAAAACAAACCTTATGGGGAAAGCAACCCTGCGGGAAAACCAACCTTGTGGGAAAACCAACCTTGTGGGAAAGCGAACCTTTTGGGAAAACCAACACAGTGGGAAAACAAACCTTGTGGGAAAACCAACCTTGCGGGAAAACCAACCTTGGGGGAAAACAAACTTTGTGGGAAAACAAACCTTGTGGGGAAACAAACCTTGTGGGGAAACAAACCTTGTGGGAAAACTAACCTTGTGGGAAAACAAACCTTGTGGGAAAACCAACCTTGTGGGAAAGCGAACCTTTTGGGAAAACCAACACAGTGGGAAAACAAACCTTGTGGGTAAACAAACCTTGTGGGGAAACAAACCTTGCGGGAAAACTAACCTTGTGGGAAAACAAACCCTGCGGGAAAACCAACCTTGTGGGAAAACCAACCTTGTGGGGAAACAAACCTTTCGGGAAAACCAACCTTGTGGGAAAACAAACCTTGTGGGAAAACAAACCTTGTGGGGAAACAAACCTTAAGGGAAAACTAACCTTGTGGGAAAACAAACCCTGCGGGAAAACCAACCTTGTGGGAAAACCAACCTTGTGGGGAAACAAACCTTTCGGAAAAACCAACCTTGTGGGAAAACAAACCTTGTGGGAAAACAAACCTTGTGGGGAAACAAACCTTGTGGGAAAACCAACCTTGCGGGAAAGCGAACCTTTTGGGAAAGAGAACCTTTTGGGAAAACCAACACAGTGGGAAAACAAACCTTTTGGGTAAACCAACCTTGCGGGAAAACCAACCTTGGGGGAAAACAAAGCTTGTGGGAAAACAAACCTTGTGAGAAAACAAACCTTGTGGGAAAACCAACCTTATGGGGAAAGCAACCCTGCGGGAAAACCAACCTTGTGGGAAAACCAACCTTGTGGGAAAACTAACCTTGTGGGAAAACAAACCCTGCGGGAAAACCAACCTTGTGGGAAAACCAACCTTGTGGAAACAAACCTTGTGGGAAAACTAACCTTGTGGGAAAACAAACCTTGCGGGAAAACTAACCTTGTGGGAAAACAAACCCTGCGGGAAAACCAACCTTGTGGGAAAACCAACCTTGTGGGGAAACAAACCTTTCGGGAAAACCAACCTTGTGGGAAAACAAACCTTGTGGGAAAACAAACCTTGTGGGAAAACAAACCTTATGGGGAAAGCAACCTTGCGGGAAAACCAACCTTGTGGGAAAACAAACCTTGTGGAAAAACAAACCTTGTGGGAAAACAAACCTTGTGGGAAAACAAACCTTATGGGAATTTAAACCTTGTGGGGAAACAAACCTTGTGGGAAAACCAACCTTGCGGGAAATCGAACCTTTTGGGAAAACCAAAACAGTGGGAAAACAAACCTTGTGGGAAAACCAACCTTGCGGGAAAACCAACCTTGGGTGAAAAAAAAGCTTGTGGGAAAACAACCTTGTGGGAAAACCAACCTAGTGGGAAAAACAACCTAGTGGGAAAACAAACCTTGTGAGGAAACAAACCTTGTGGGAAAACCAACCTTGTGGGAAAACCAACCTTTTGGGAAAACCAACACAGTGGGAAAACAAACCTTGTGGGAAAACAAACCTTGTGGGGAAACAAACCTTGCGGGAAAACTAACCTTGTGGGAAAACAAACCCTGCGGGAAAACCAACCTTGTGGGAAAACCAACCTTGTGGGGAAACAAACCTTTCGGGAAAACCAACCTTGTGGGAAAACAAACCTTGTGGGGAAACAAACCTTGTGGGGAAACAAACCTTGTGGGAAAACCAACCTTGCGGGAAAGCGAACCTTTTGGGAAAACCAACACAGTGGGAAAACAAACCTTGTGGGAAAACCAACCTTATGGGGAAAGCAACCCTGCGGGACAAACAACCTAGTGGGAAAACAAACCTTGTGAGAAAACAAACCTTGTGGGAAAACCAACCTTATGGGGAAAGCAACCCTGCGGGAAAACCAACCTTGTGGGAAAACCAACCTTGTGGGAAAGCGAACCTTTTGGGAAAACCAACACAGTGGGAAAACAAACCTTGTGGGGAAACAAACCTTGCGGGAAAACTAACCTTGTGGGAAAAAAACCCTGCGGGAAAACCAACCTTGGGGGAAAACCAACCTTGCGGGAAAGCGAACCTTTTGGGAAAACCAACACAGTGGGAAAACAAACCTTGTGAGAAAACAATCCTTGTGGGAAAAGAAACCTTGTGGGGTTTGTTTTGAAAACCAACCACAAGGTTGGTTTTCCCGCAGGGCTGCTTTCCTCATAAGGTTGGTTTTCCCACAAGGTTTGTTTTCTCACAAGGTTTGTTTTCCCACTAGGTTGTTTTTCCCACTAGGTTGGTTTTCCCACAAGGTCTGTTTTCCCACAAGCTTTGTTTTCCCCCAAGGTTGGTTTTCCCGCAAGGTTGGTTTTCCCACAAGGTTTGTTTTCCCAGTGTGTTGGTTTTCCCAAAAGGTTCGCTTTCCCGCAAGGTTGGTTTTCCCACAAGGTTTGTTTCCCCACAAGGTTTGTTTTCCCATAAGGTTTGTTTTCCCACAAGGTTTGTTTTCCCAAAAGGTTTGTTTTCCCACAAGGTTTGTTTTCCCACTGTGTTGGTTTTCCCAAAAGGTTCGCTTTCCCACAAGGTTGGTTTTCCCACAAGGTTGGTTTTCCCGAAAGGTTTGTTTCCCCACAAGGTTGGTTTTCCCACAAGGTTGGTTTTCCCGCAGGGTTTGTTTTCCCACAAGGTTAGTTTTCCCGCAAGGTTTGTTTTCCCACAAGGTTAGTTTTCCCACAAGGTTTGTTTCCCCACAAGGTTTGTGTCCCCACAAGGTTTGTTTTCCCACAAGGTTTGTTTTCCCACAAGGTTTGTTTTCCCCCAAGGTTGGTTTACCCATAAGGTTGGTTTTCCCACAAGGTTTGTATTCTCACAAGGTTTGTTTTCCCACTAGGTTGTTTTTCCGACTAGGTTGGTTTTCCCACAAGGTTTGTTTTCCCACAAGCTTTGTTTTCCCCCAAGGTTGGTTTTCCCGCAAGGTTGGTTTTAACACAAGGTTTGTTTTCCCACTGTGTTGGTTTTCCCAAAAGGTTCGTTTTCCCGCAAGGTTGGTTTTCCCACAAGGTTTGTTTCCCCACAAGGTTTGTTTTCTCATAAGGTTTGTTTCCCCACAAGGTTTGTTTTCCCACTAGGTTTGTTTTCCCATAAGGTTGGTTTTCCCACAAGGTTTGTTTTCTCACAAGGTTTGTTTTCCCACTAGGTTTGTTTCCCCACAAGGTTTGTTTTCCCACTAGGTTTGTTTTCCCATAAGGTTGGTTTTCCCACAAGGTTTGTTTCCCCACAAGGTTTGTTTTCTCATAAGGTTTGTTTCCCCACAAGGTTTGTTTTCCCACTAGGTTTGTTTTCCCGCAAGGTTGGTTTTCCCACAAGGTTTGTTTTCCCACTGTGTTGGTTTTCCCAAAAGGTTCGCTTTCCCACAAGGTTGGTTTTCCCACAAGGTTGGTTTTCCCGAAAGGTTTGTTTCCCCACAAGGTTGGTTTTCCCACAAGGTTGGTTTTCCCGCAGGGTTTGTTTTCCCACAAGGTTAGTTTTCCCGCAAGGTTTGTTTTCCCACAAGGTTAGTTTTCCCACAATTTTTGTTTCCCCACAAGGTTTGTGTCCCCACAAGGTTTGTTTTCCCACAAGGTTTGTTTTCCCACAAGGTTTGTTTTCCCCCAAGGTTGGTTTACCCATAAGGTTGGTTTTCCCACAAGGTTTGTATTCTCACAAGGTTTGTTTTCCCACTAGGTTGTTTTTCCGACTAGGTTGGTTTTCCCACAAGGTTTGTTTTCCCACAAGCTTTGTTTTCCCCCAAGGTTGGTTTTCCCGCAAGGTTGGTTTTAACACAAGGTTTGTTTTCCCACTGTGTTGGTTTTCCCAAAAGGTTCGTTTTCCCGCAAGGTTGGTTTTCCCACAAGGTTTGTTTCCCCACAAGGTTTGTTTTCTCATAAGGTTTGTTTCCCCACAAGGTTTGTTTTCCCACTAGGTTTGTTTTCCCATAAGGTTGGTTTTCCCACAAGGTTTGTTTTCTCACAAGGTTTGTTTTCCCACTAGGTTTCTTTCCCCACAAGGTTTGTTTTCTCACAAGGTTTGTTTTCCCACAAGGTTTGTTTTCCCACAAGGTTTGTTTTCCCACAAGGTTTGTATTCCCACAAGGTTTGTTTTCCCGAAAGGTTTGTTTCCCCACAAGGTTGGTTTTCCCACAAGGTTGGTATTCCCGCAGTGTTTGTTTTCCCACAAGTTTAGTTTTCCCGCAGGGTTTGTTTTCCCACAAGGTTAGTTTTCCCGAAAGGTTTGTTTCCCCACAAGGTTGGTTTTCCCACAAGGTTGGTTTTCCCACAGGGTTTGTTTTCCCACAAGGTTAGTTTCCCCGCAAGGTTTGTTTCCCCCCAAGGTTTGTTTTCCCACAAGGATTGTTTTCTCACAAGGTTTGTTTTCCCACTATGTTTGTTTCCCCACAAGGTTTGTTTTCCCACAAGGTTTGTTTTCCCCCAAGGTTGGTTTTCCCGCAAGGTTGGTTTACCCACAAGGTTTTTTTCCCACTATGTTGGTTTTCCCAAAAGGTTCGCTTTCCCACAAGGTTGGTTTTCCCACAAGGTTGGTTTTCCCGCAGGGTTGCTTTCCCCATAAGGTTGGTTTTCCCACAAGGTTTGTTTTCCCACAAGGTTAGTTTTCCCACAAGGTTTGTTTCCCCACAAGGTTTGTTTCCCCACAAGGTTTGTTTTCCCACAAGGATTGTTTTCTCACAAGGTTTGTTTTCCCACTGTGTTGGTTTTCCCAAAAGGTTCGCTTTCCCGCAAGGTTTGTTTTCCCACAAGGTTAATTTTCCCACAAGGTTTGTTTCCCCACAAGGTTTGTTTTCCCACAAGGTTTGTTTTCCCACAAGGATTGTTTTCTCACAAGGTTTGTTTTCCCACTGTGTTGGTTTTCCCAAAAGGTTCGTTTTCCCACAAGGTTTGTTTTCCCACAAGGTTAGTTTTCCCACAAGGTTTTTTTCCCCACAAGGTTTGTTTCCCCACAAGGTTTGTTTTCCCACAAGGTTAGTTTTCCCACAAGGTTTGTTTTCTCACAAGGTTTGTTTTCCCACAAGGTTTGTTTTCCCACAAGGTTTGTTTCCCCACAAGGTTGGTTTTCCCGCAGGGTTTGTTTTCCCACAAGGTTAGTTTTCCCGAAAGGTTTGTTTCCACACAAGGTGGGTTTTCCCACAAGGTTGGTTTTCCCGCAGGGTTTGTTTTCCCACAAGGTTAGTTTTCCCGCAAGGTTTGTTTCCCCACAAGGTTTGTTTTCCCACAAGGATTGTTTTCTCACAAGGTTTGTTTTCCTACTAGGTTTGTTTCTCCACAAGGTTTGTTTTCCCACAAGGTTTTTTTTCCCCCAAGGTTTGTTTTCCCGTAAGGTTGGTTTTCCCACAAGGTTTGTTTTCCCACTGTGTTGGTTTTCCCAAAAGGTTTGCTTTCCCACAAGGTTGGTTTTCCCACAAGGTTGGTTTTCCCGCACAGTTGCTTACCCCATAAGGTTGGTTTTCCTACAAGGTTTGACAATCCTTGTGGGAAAACAAACCTTGTGGGGAAACAAACCTTGTGGGGAAACAAACCTTGTGGGGAAACAAACCTTGTGGGGAAACAAACCTTGTGGGAAAACAAACCTTGTGGGAAAACCAACCTTATGGGGAAAGCAACCCTGCGGGAAAACCAACCTTGTGGGAAAACCAACCTTGTGGGGAAACAAACCTTGCGGGAAAACTAACCTTGTGGGAAAACAAACCCTGCGGGAAAACCAACCTTGTGGGAAAACCAACCTTGTGGGGAAACAAACCTTTCGGGAAAACCAACCTTGTGGGAAAACAAACCTTGCGGGAAAACTAACCTTGTGGGAAAACAAACCCTGCGGGAAAACCAACCTTGTGGGAAAACCAACCTTGTGGGGAAACAAACCTTTCGGGAAAACCAACCTTGTGGGAAAACAAACATTGTGTTAAATCAGACCTTGTGGGAAAACTAACCTTGCGGGAAAACCAACCTTGTGGGAAAACCAACCTTATGGGAAAACCAACCTTGCGGGAAAACCAACCTTGGGGGAAAACAAACCTTGTGGGTAAACAAACCTTGTGGGAAAACAAACCTTGTGGGAAAACCAACCTAGTGGGAAAACAAACCTTGTGAGAAAACAAACCTTTTGGGAAAACCAACCTTATGGGAAAACAAACCTTGTGGGGAAACAAACCTTGCGGGAAAACTAACCTTGTGGGAAAACAAACCCTGCGGGAAAACCAACCTTGGGGGAAAACCAACCTTGCGGGAAAGCGAACCTTTTGGGAAAACCAACACAGTGGGAAAACAAACCTTGTGGGAAAACCAACCTTGCGGGAAAACCAACCTTGGGGGAAAACAAACCTTGTGGGAAAACAAACCTTGTGGGGAAACAAACCTAGTGGGAAAACAAACCTTGTGAGAAAACAATCCTTGTGGGAAAACAAACCTTGTGGGGAAACAAACCTTGCGGGAAAACTAACCTTGTGGAAAAACAAACCCTGCGGGAAAACCAACCTTGTGGGAAAACCAACCTTGTGGGGAAACAAACCTTTCGGGAAAACCAACCTTGTGGAAAAACAAACCTTGTGGGAAAACAAACCTTGTGGGGAAACAAACCTTGTGGGAAAACCAACCTTGCGGGAAAGCGAACCTTTTGGGAAAACCAACAAAGTGGGAAAACAAACCTTGTGGGAAAACCAACCTTGCGGGAAAACCATCCTTGGGGGAAAACAAAGCTTGTGGGAAAACAAACCTTGTGGGAAAGCGAACCTTGCGGGAAAGCGAACCTTTTGGGAAAACCAACACAGTGGGAAAACAAACCTTGTGAGAAAACAATCCTTGTGGGAAAACAAACCTTGTGGGGAAACAAACCTTGTGGGGAAACAAACCTTGTGGGAAAACTAACCTTGTGGGAAAACAAACCTTGCGGGAAAACTAACCTTGTGGGAAAACAAACCCTGCGGGAAAACCAGCCTTGTGGGAAAACCAACCTTGTGGGGAAACAAACCTTTCGGGAAAACCAACCTTGTGGGAAAACAAACCTTGTTAGAAAACAAACATTGTGGGGAAACAAACCTTGTGGGAAAACCAGCCTTCCGGGAAAGCGAACCTTTTGGGAAAACCAACACAGTGGGAAAACAAACCTTGTGGGAAAACCAACCTTGCGGGAAAACCAACCTTGGGGGAAAACAAAGCTTGTGGGAAAATAAACCTTTTCGGAAAACCAACCTAGTGGGAAAAACAACCTAGTGGGAAAACAAACCTTGTGAGAAAACAAACCTTGTGGGAAAACCAACCTTATGGGGAAAGCAACCCTGCGGGAAAGCCAACCTTGTGGGAAAACCAACCTTGTGGGAAAACGAACCTTGTGGGAAAGCGAATCTTTTGGGAAAACCAACACAGTGGGAAAACAAACCTTGTGGGAAAACCAACCTTGCGGGAAAACCAACCTTGGGGGAAAACAAACCTTGTGGGAAAACAAACCTTGTGGGGAAACAAACCTAGTGGGAAAACAAACCTTGTGAGAAAACAATCCTTGTGGGAAAACAAACCTTGTGGGGAAACAAACCTTGCGGGAAAACTAACCTTGTGGGAAAACAAACCCTGCGGGAAAACCAACCTTGTGGGAAAACCAACCTTGTGGGGAAACAAACCTTTCGGGAAAACCAACCTTGTGGGAAAACAAACCTTGTGGGAAAACAAACCTTGTGGGGAAACAAACCTTGTCTGAAAACCAACCTTGCGGGAAAGCGAACCTTTTGGGAAAACCAACAAAGTGGGAAAACAAACCTTGTGGGAAAACCAACCTTGCGGGAAAACCAACCTTGGGGGAAAACAAAGCTTGTGGGAAAACAAACCTTGTGGGAAGACCAACCTAGTGGGAAACACAACCTAGTGGGAAAACAAACCTTATGGGGAAAGCAACCCTGCGGGAAAACCAACCTTGTGGGAAAACCAACCTTGTGGTAGGTAGGTAGGTAGGTTTTTATTTTTAACCAAAAACATTAAAAATAAAATAAAATAACACTACTAATATCCCATTGCAGCAAAAAGAAAGTCCTAAGGACTTGTGCTGCAATTTATTAATGCTACTTGTATCTAATAAATAAATAACTAAACATAACAACTTAATATCCACCTAGCCTATGACTTAAATAACAAACAATTAAACGTGAACACTACACGCAACAAGAATCCTTAATATTTACTCATTATCAGTTTCAGCCCCACCCGAACAACTGTGAAAAAAAAAGAAGAAAGAAAAAAAAAGAAGAAAAAGACCACATACCCTTCAACTCGTATTAATTAAGTGGAAAGTTTTCAGTTTCTTTTAAATCCGTATAAAGTGGCAGACTCCCTGATGCTAGACGGCAGATTATTCCAAACAGAAGGCCCCAGATTATGAATCATGTAAGATGATCTAACTGTTTTTCTTTTTTCATTAGTTAAAAACTGTGCATTTCTAGTATCATAATTGTGGTGCTCCTGATTCATAGAAAAATAATCATGGAAATAATCAGGGCATATATGGTTCATGCTTTGAAACACAAAAATTGATGCCTGGTAATCACGAATCTGACCAACATTCAGAACATTACACCGGGAAAAGCTGGCAATGGTTTTGGATTCAACCTCCTTTTTTATGTCCGCAACCAAACGAATGCTTTTATTTTGCAAAATCTGGATCCTTTTATAATTAGAAAAAAAATTGCTAGCCCAATGAACACAACCGTAATCAATGTAAGGGTGAACAAGGGAAAAATAAATAATTTTTAAAATCTGAAATGGAAATGTTTTTCTTACCCGTCTTAGAATTCCTAGCCCCCTAGCCATTTTTGCACCAATAATACTACAATGCTTTTTCCAACTAATATTATTATCTAAATAAAACCCGAAATATCTCATTTCAAAAACTTGTTTAATGGGTAAATCTCCGAAAAAAATGTTATTGTTATCATTGAGTAACCTACCTGTTCGACCAAACAACTACCAATTATTGTTATGGCAGTGTCGTCCGCGAAAGAGGTCAGCGCCTCCTCACCGACATGTGATGCCAGCGAATTAACATAAACGAGATATAGCAGAGGTCCGAGCACGGAACCTTGAGGCACTCCGCACTTTACATCGAACTCGCTGCTCAGGATATCCGATAAAGCAACTTTGAGACTTCGGCCATGCAGGTACGATGAAAACCACTGTACACAAATACTACCTAGCCCAAGCCCGCTTAGTCTACTTAGAAGGGTATTAAATTCAACAGTATCAAAAGCCTTACGGAAGTCTACAAAAACAGTTAGAGGGACCAGGTTTTTTTCAAGAGCTTTATCAACAAAGCTTAAAAGATGGTGTACTGCATGGCTAGTGGAATGTTTACTTCTGAAACCGAATTGGCCATCATACAGTATTTTCTTCGAATCCAGGTAATTATACAATCTCCTATAAATAACTTTTTCGTAAATTTTACTAAATAAAGGTAAAATCGAAATTGGTCGCCAATTACAGGGGTCCGAGGGATCCCCACCTTTCTGTAACGGTATGATTTTTGACTGTTTTAGTTTAGACGGGAAATGGCCTTTAGCTATTGACAGATTTATTAAATATACTAATACCGGCAAAAGGTACACCGAAACAATTTTAAAAGCCTTAAGGTTCAGTCCATCTGTACCAGACGAATTTGATTTAAGACCACTAACAATTTTATCAACTTCTTCAACAGTACACGGCTCAAACTCAACACCATTCTGCATACTCGAAGGATCAATGTTAAAAGTGTTATCACCACCACCTCCAGACACATCTTTCTGTATATCATTACCAATCTTCGAAAAATAATCACCCATATGATTTGCTATTTCCAGTTTATCATCAATTATTCTGTCGTTAATTTTTAGTTCGGTTATGCTTCTATCTTTTTTATCACATCCAATTACTTCACGGACAATCCCCCACGTATCTTTTATATTACCTTGCTTACTTTTTAAACGGTTTAAATAATAATCATTCTTTGCATTTCTTCTTATTTTATTTACATGATTTCTTAACTCTTTGAAATCATTTAAAGCAACTTCAGACGGGTTCTCTAGATATTGGCAATACAACTTATTTCTTTGACTTATTAAACTCAGAATTTCATCATTAATCCATGGCTTTCTCGGTTTAGATTTCTTATAATTAATTTCCTTAATAGGGCAATTCTTTTCAAATACAGGGTAAAGGATATCTGAGAAAATATTGAAAGCTTTTGAAGCATCGTCCTTTTCATTGTAAACCACCTCCCAGTCCAACGAACTAACTTCATTTTTGAATTTAGCCAGATTTACTTCTTTCATGTCCCGCCTAATAATTTTATTTATTCTTTTATTTATACAATTTGACAACTTCTGTAACGAACAAAGAAGTGGTAAATGGTCCGATCCAGAGGAGGTTAATACGTCACACGTGCTATCCTCCACCAAACCTTCACTAACGAATATATTATCAATCAAAGTTGCAGAATGCTCAGTTATTCGGGATGGAATAGAATTTAACGGGAAAACCCCAAGTGAAAGCATGAGGTTAAGGAAATCCAAATTGTTGGCTTGAAGATCTAATAAGTCAAAATTAAAGTCTCCCATGATTACTGTCTTATCAAAACTTTGAATAATTTTTGAACTTAAAATTTCCAATTCTTCTAGAAAAAAATCTGGGCTAGCACTGGGGGGTCTGTACACTAAAGAAATAAAAAGTGGATCATTATTAGTTATCGCTATCTCAATAGCAAAAGTTTCAATCTTACCTTCAATCCATAATGAAAAATCTTCCCTTACTTTAAATTTTACATCGTCCTTGATTATGAATGCTAAACCTCCCCTTCCCATCGCTGACCGGGTCTTGGAAATGAGTGTGTAACCTGGAAAATTAAAAAACGAAGCAGGACACTGTTCACTAATGAATGATTCACAAATACCTAGCACTTGTACCTTAGTGTCCAGTTTATTAATCAGATCAGCTACATCCTCATGTGAAGTAGTTAAATGGCAATTCCACTGAAGAATCTGGAATCCGGACACCATAAAGGGAGGTCGGGTATCATCGACTGCAATATATTTACTTAGCCTCATTGGCTGTTTATCAATAAACTCCGACCGGCTACCAACATCACTCGACAGAATATTATCTAACGAAAAACGGCTATTTTCTAACTGAAGTAATCGCGAAGACATTCATAAATAAATCACACTAGTTACTATTACAGAACTATGACGACAAAAAACTGTAAAAACTAAAGAACACATTTCTACGATACTAACAAAAACAAACCGAATACATTTAAATTAGATGTCGTCACGACACCACAGTCTCCGCGATTGATTGTCAGTTTGGGATCGAGCAAATATGCGACCGCGATCAGACCAGACGTTATGGTTGCCTAACTTATCCCGCGCCAATTGCAGGATTTCACGTCGTTTCTTCGTTAGGCTTTCTGACACAAATATGCCAGATTTGGCTAACTTACTCTTGGCCGCAAAAACATTTCTGGCCATATCTTTAGACGAGAACTGGGCGAGTACCGGAGCAATCATATCAGGTCGCGTAGGATTGGAAGGAAGGGTAAACCGATACACTTTCACTAAATCGGGCGCTGCAACAGGTACACCCATCTTGTCCGAGATAATTCTGTTAATGCACGATTTTAGGTCAGCACCCGGAGCTTGTTTGAGACCACTGAAAATCAGAGAATCCATTCTGTCTTCCTGCTCAATATCATCCAGTCTGTTTTCAATTTTTTTCACTCGCTCTTCAAGAACAATGAAGCTGTTTTTCAGTGATTTGAGCTGCTTTTCGATCATGTCAAACTTCGGCGTGTACTCTACCACAATGGAATCATATACGTCCGAAATAACTGATTCCGCTGAGATTGGGAGTTGAGAATTCAGGCGCTCAGAAACTTTGCGTGATATTTCCTCTCTGAGGTTTGCTTTTACTGCCTCTAGTTCTTGTTGAGTTTGATTTAATCGTATGCTCAGGTCAGAGGATTCGCTACTTATGACCGCGCTTGGTTTCGCTTCAGAATTAGTTGAAGGATGACTCTGTGAACCGGTACTGTTAGAGATAGAGCCCTTCCGCTTAGCTTGGTATTCTTTAAGGTAAGGCTGGTAAATATCCGGTTCCTTATCCATTTCGTCGAAGGCGATCTTGACCTCATTAGTGGTCTTCTGAAGCGCCTCTGTTCTCTTCAGTTTCAGGTCGTGAAGACTTTGGGGAGGGACTATCTGAAAGTCATGCGACCCGTAGCAGAAAACAGTGAATTTTGTTGGGCCCGAAGCTTGCTTGTTTTCTCCGATGATTTTAACCGGCCACAGAGGGTAGCCCTGGAACTTCGCAACAGCAACATCTCCAATTTGCCAGGCTGACATCATAGACTACTACTTAGAAATTTGAAGTAACATAAGCCAAAGACTTACACGCAAGGGGGGCTTTTTTACGACCCCCCAGCTTCAAACAGCGTCAAATATAATCCAAATCATCAGCAGGTGAATAATCCAATGAGATTCCTACAGCCGGTATGACACAAGCACTGGTTAAACGAGTTCAGGTGTGTTCGCTATGAATGGTGGATAGCAACTGAGTGTGGGAAAGCGAACCTTTTGGGAAAACCAACACAGTGGGAAAACAAACCTTGTGGGAAAACCAACCTTGCGGGAAAACCAACCTTGGGGGAAAACAAACCTTGTGGGAAAACAAACCTTGTGGGGAAACAAACCTTGTGGGGAAACAAACCTTGTGGGAAAACTAACCTTGTGGGAAAACAAACCTTGTGGGAAAACCAACCTTGTGGGAAAGCGAACCTTTTGGGAAAACAAACACAGTGGGAAAACAAACCTTGTGGGAAAACAAACCTTGTGGGGAAACAAACCTTGCGGGAAAACTAACCTTGTGGGAAAACAAACCCTGCGGGAAAACCAACCTTGTGGGAAAACCAACCTTGTGGGGAAACAAACCTTTCGGGAAAAATAACCTTGTGGGAAAACAAACCTTGTGGGAAAACAAACCTTGTATGGAAACAAACCTTAAGGGAAAACTAACCTTGTGGGAAAACAAACCCTGCGGGAAAACCAACCTTGTGGGAAAACCAACCTTGTGGGGAAACAAACCTTTCGGAAAAACCAACCTTGTGGGAAAACAAACCTTGTGGGGACACAAACCTTGTGGGAAAACCAACCTTGCGGGAAAGCGAACCTTTTGGGAAAGAGAACCTTTTGGGAAAACCAACACAGTGGGAAAACAAACCTTTTGGGTAAACCAACCTTGCGGGAAAACCAACCTTGGGGGAAAACAAAGCTTGTGGGAAAACAAACCTTGTGGGAGGACCAACCTAGTGGGAAACACAACCTAGTGGGAAAACAAACCTTATGGGGAAAGCAACCCTGCGGGAAAACCAACCTTGTGGGAAAACCAACCTTGTGGGAAAGCGAACCTTGTGGGGAAACAAACCTTGTCTGAAAACCAACCTTGCGGGAAAGCGAACCTTTTGGGAAAACCAACAAAGTGGGAAAACAAACCTTGTGGGAAAACCAACCTTGCGGGAAAACCAACCTTGGGGGAAAACAAAGCTTGTGGGAAAACAAACCTTGTGGGAAGACCAACCTAGTGGGAAACACAACCTAGTGGGAAAACAAACCTTATGGGGAAAGCAACCCTGCGGGAAAACCAACCTTGTGGGAAAACCAACCTTGTGGGAAAGCGAACCTTTTGGGAAAACCAACACAGTGGGAAAACAAACCTTGTGGGAAAACCAACCTTGCGGGAAAACCAACCTTGGGGGAAAACAAACCTTGTGGGGAAACAAACCTTGTGGGGAAACAAACCTTGTGGGGAAACAAACCTTGTGGGAAAACTAACCTTGTGGGAAAACAAACCTTGTGGGAAAACCAACCTTGTGGGAAAGCGAACCTTTTGGGAAAACAAACACAGTGGGAAAACAAACCTTGTGGGAAAACAAACCTTGTGGGGAAACAAACCTTGCGGGAAAACTAACCTTGTGGGAAAACAAACCCTGCGGGAAAACCAACCTTGGGGGAAAACAAACCTTGTGGGAAAACAAACCTTATAGGGAAAGCAACCCTGCGGGAAAACCAACCTTGTGGGAAAACCAACCTTGTGGGAAAACCAACCTTGTGGGAAAGCGAACCTTTTGGGAAAACCAACACAGTGGGAAAACAAACCTTGTGGGAAAACCAACCTTGCGGGAAAACCAACCTTATGGGGAAAGCAACCCTGCGGGAAAACCAACCTTCTGGGAAAACCAACCTTGTGGGAAAACCAACCTTGTGGGGAAACAAACCTTTCGGGAAAATCAACCTTGTGGGAAAACAAACCTTGTGGGAAAACAAACCTTGTGGGGAAACAAACCTTAAGGGAAAACTAACCTTGTGGGAAAACAAATCCTGCGGGACAACCAACCTTGTGGGAAAGCCAACCTTGTGGGGAAACAAACCTTTCGGAAAAACCAACCTTGTGGGAAAACAAACCTTGTGGGAAAACAAACCTTGTGGGAAAACAAACCTTTTCGGAAAACCAACCTAGTGGGAAAACAAACCTTGTGGGAAAACAAACCTTTTGGGAAAACCAACACAGTGGGAAAACAAACCTTTTGGGTAAACCAACCTTGCGGGAAAACCAACCTTGGGGGAAAACAAAGCTTGTGGGAAAACAAACCTTTTCGGAAAACCAACCTAGTGCGAAAAACAACCTAGTGGGAAAACAAACCTTGTGAGAAAACAAACCTTGTGGGAAAACCAACCTTATGGGGAAAGCAACCCTGCGGGAAAACCAACCTTCTGGGAAAACCAACCTTGTGGGAAAGCGAACCTTTTGGGAAAACCAACACAGTGGGAAAACAAACCTTGTGGGAAAACAAACCTTGTGGGGAAACAAACCTTGCGGGAAAACTAACCTTGTGGGAAAACAAACCCTGCGGGAAAACCAACCTTGGGGGAAAACAAAGCTTGTGGGAAAACAAACCTTGTGGGAAAACCATCCTAGTGGGAAAAACAACCTAGTGGGAAAACAAACCTTGTGAGAAAACAAACCTTGTGGGAAAACCAACCTTATAGGGAAAACAACCCTGCGGGAAAACCAACCTTGTGGGAAAACCAACCTTGTGGGAAAACCAACCTTGTGGGAAAGCGAACCTTTTGGGAAAACCAAGACAGTGGGAAAACAAACCTTGTGGGAAAACAAACCTTGTGGGGAAACAAACCTTGCGGGAAAACTAACCTTGTGGGAAAACAAACCCTGCAGGAAAACCAACCTTGTTTGAAAACCAACCTTGTGGGGAAACAAACCTTTCGGGAAAACCAACCTTGTGGGAAAACAAACCTTGCGGGAAAACTAACCTTGTGGGAAAACAAACCCTGCGGTAAAACCAACCTTGTGGGAAAACCAACCTTGTGGGGAAACAAACCTTTCGGGAAAACCAACCTTGTGGGAAAACAAACATTGTGTTAAATCAGACCTTGTGGGAAAACTAACCTTGCGGGAAAACCAACCTTGTGGGAAAACCATCCTTATGGGAAAACCAACCTTGCGGGAAAACCAACCTTGGGGGAAAACAAACCTTGTGGGTAAGCAAACCTTGTGGGAAAACAAACCTTGTGGGAAAACCAACCTAGTGGGAAAACAAACCTTGTGAGAAAACAAACCTTGTGGGAAAACCAACCTTATGGGGAAACAAACCCTGCGGGAAAACCAACCTTGTGGGAAAACCAACCTTGCGGGAAAGCGAACCTTTTGGGAAAACCAACACAGTGGGAAAACAAACCTTGTGAGAAAACAATCCTTGTGGGAAAACAAACCTTGTGGGGAAACAAACCTTGTGGGGAAACAAACCTTGTGGGAAAACTAACCTTGTCTGAAAACAAACCTTGCGGGAAAACTAACCTTGTGGGAAAACAAACCCTGCGGGAAAACAAACCTTGTGGGAAAACCAACCTTGTGGGGAAACAAACCTTTCTGGAAAACCAACCTTGTTGCAAAACAAACCTTGTGGGAAAACAAACCTTGTGGGAAAACAAACCTTGTGAGAAAACAAACCTTGTGGGGAAACAAACCTAGTGGGAAAACAAACCTTGTGAGAAAACAAACCTTGTGGGAAAACCAACCTTGCGGGAAAGCGAACCTTGCGGGAAAGCGAACCTCTTGGGAAAACCAACACAGTGGGAAAACAAACCTTGTGAGAAAACAAACCTTGTGGGGAAACAAACCTTGTGGGAAAACCAACCTTGCGGGAAAGCGAACCTTTTGGGAAAACCAACAAAGTGGGAAAACAAACCTTGTGGGAAAACCAACCTTGCGGGAAAACCAACCTTGGGGGAAAACAAAGCTTGTGGGAAAACAAACCTTGTGGGAAGACCAACCTAGTGGGAAACACAACCTAGTGGGAAAACAAACCTTATGGGGAAAGCAACCCTGCGGGAAAACCAACCTTGTCGGAAAACCAACCTTGTGGGAAAGCGAACCTTTTGGGAAAACCAAAACAGTGGGAAAACAAACCTTGTGGAAAACCAACCTTGCGGGAAAACCAACCTTGGGGGAAAACAAACCTTGTGGGAAAACAAACCTTGTGGGAAAACCAACCTTGTGGGAAAGCGAACCTTTTGGGAAAACCAACACAGTGGGAAAACAAACCTTGTGGGAAAACAAACCTTGTGGGGAAACAAACCTTGCGGGAAAACTAACCTTGTGGGAAAACAAACCCTGCGGGAAAACCAACCTTGTGGGAAAACCAACCTTGTGGGGAAACAAACCTTTCGGGAAAACCAACCTTGTGGGAAAACAAACCTTGTGGGAAAACAAACCTTGTGGGGAAACAAACCTTAAGGGAAAACTAACCTTGTGGGAAAACAAACCCTGCGGGAAAACCAACCTTGTGGGAAAACCAACCTTGTGGGGAAACAAACCTTTCGGAAAAACCAACCTTGTGGGAAAACAAACCTTGTGGGAAAACAAACCTTGTGGGGAAACAAACCTTGTGGGAAAACCAACCTTGCGGGAAAGCGAACCTTTTGGGAAAGAGAACCTTTTGGGAAAACCAACACAGTGGGAAAACAAACCTTTTGGGTAAACCAACCTTGCGGGAAAACCAACCTTGGGGGAAAACAAAGCTTGTGGGAAAACAAACCTTTTCGGAAAACCAACCTAGTGGGAAAAACAACCTAGTGGGAAAACAAACCTTGTGAGAAAACAAACCTTGTGGGAAAACCAACCTTATGGGGAAAGCAACCCTGCGGGAAAACCAACCTTGTGGGAAAACCAACCTTGTGGGAAAGCGAACCTTTTGGGAAAACCAACACAGTGGGAAAACAAACCTTGTGGGAAAACAAACCTTGTGGGGAAACAAACCTTGCGGGAAAACTAACCTTGTGGGAAAACAAACCCTGCGGGAAAACCAACCTTGGGGGAAAACAAAGCTTGTGGGAAAACAAACCTTGTGGGAAAACCAACCTAGTGGGAAAAACAACCTAGTGGGAAAACAAACCTTGTGAGAAAACAAACCTTGTGGGAAAACCAACCTTATAGGGAAAGCAACCCTGCGGGAAAACCAACCTTGTGGGAAAACCAACCTTGTGGGAAAACCAACCTTGTGGGAAAGCGAACCTTTTGGGAAAACCAACACAGTGGGAAAACAAACCTTGTGGGAAAACCAACCTTGCGGGAAAACCAACCTTGGGGGAAAACAAACCTTGTGGGAAAACAAACCTTGTGGGGAAACAAACCTTGTGGGGAAACAAACCTTGTGGGAAAACTAACCTTGTGGGAAAACAACCTTGTGGGAAAACCAACCTTGTGGGAAAGCGAACCTTTTGGGAAAACCAACACAGTGGGAAAACAAACCTTGTGGGAAAACAATCCTTGTGGGGAAACAAACCTTGCGGGAAAACTAACCTTGTGGGAAAACAAAATACTGCGGGAAAACCAACCTTGTGGGAAAACCAACCTTGTGGGGAAACAAACCTTTCGGGAAAACCAACCTTGTGGGAAAACAAACCTTGTGGGAAAACAAACCTTGTGGGGAAACAAACCTTAAGGGAAAACTAACCTTGTGGGAAAACAAACCCTGCGGGAAAACCAACCTTGTGGGAAAACCAACCTTGTGGGGAAACAAACCTTTCGGAAAAACCAACCTTGTGGGAAAACAAACCTTGTGGGAAAACAAACCTTGTGGGAAAACAAACCTTGTGGGGAAACAAACCTTGTGGGAAAACCAACCTTGCGGGAAAGCGAACCTTTTGGGAAAGAGAACCTTTTGGGAAAACCAACACAGTGGGAAAACAAACCTTTTGGGTAAACCAACCTTGCGGGAAAACCAACCTTGGGGGAAAACAAAGCTTGTGGGAAAACAAACCTTTTTGGAAAACCAACCTAGTGGGAAAAACAACCTAGTGGGAAAACAAACCTTGTGAGAAAACAAAATTTGTGGGAAAACCAACCTTATGGGGAAAGCAACCCTGCGGGAAAACCAACCTTGTGGGAAAACCAACCTTGTGGGAAAGCGAACCTTTTGGGAAAACCAACACAGTGGGAAAACAAACCTTGTGGGAAAACAAACCTTGTGGGGAAACAAACCTTGCGGGAAAACTAACCTTGTGGGAAAACAAACCCTGCGGGAAAACCAACCTTGGGGGAAAACAAAGCTTGTGGGAAAACAAACCTTGTGGGAAAACCAACCTAGTGGGAAAAACAACCTAGTGGGAAAACAAATCTTGTGAGAAAACAAACCTTGTGGGAAAACCAACCTTATAGGGAAAGCAACCCTGCTGGAAAACCAACCTTGTGGGAAAACCAACCTTGTGGGAAAACCAACCTTGTGGGAAAGCGAACCTTTTGGGAAAACCAAAACAGTGGGAAAACAAACCTTGTGGGAAAACAAACCTTGTGGGGAAACAAACCTTGCGGGAAAACTAACCTTGTGGGAAAACAAACCCAGCGGGAAAACCAACCTTGTTTGAAAACCAACCTTGTGGGGAAATAAACCTTTCGGGAAAACCAACCTTGTGGGAAAACAAACCTTGCGGGAAAACTAACCTTGTGGGAAAACAAACCCTGCGGGAAAACCAACCTTGTGGGTAAACCAACCTTGTGGGGAAACAAACCTTTCGGGAAAACCAACCTTGTGGGAAAATAAACATTGTGTTAAATCAGACCTTGTGGGAAATTAACCTTGCGGGAAAACCAACCTTGTGGGAAAACCAACCTTATGGGAAAACCAACCTTGCGGGAAAACCAACCTTTGGGGAAAACAAACCTTGTGGGTAAACAAACCTTGTGGGAAAACAAACCTTGTGGGAAAACCAACCTAGTGGGAAAGCAAACCTTGTGAGAAAACAAACCTTGTGGGAAAACCAACCTTATGGGGAAACAAACCCTGCGGGAAAACCAACCTTGTGGGAAAACCAACCTTGCGGGAAAGCGAACCTTTTGGGAAAACCAACACAGTGGGAAAACAAACCTTGTGAGAAAACAATCCTTGTGGGAAAACAAACCTTGTGGGGAAACAAACCTTGTCGGGAAACAAACCTTGTGGGAAAACTAACCTTGTGGGAAAACAAACCTTGTGGGAAAACTAACCTTGTGGGAAAACAAACCCTGCGGGAAAACAAACCTTGTGGGAAAACCAACCTTGTGGGGAAACAAACCTTTCTGGAAAACCAACCTTGTTGCAAAACAAACCTTGTGGGAAAACAAACCTTGTGGGAAAACAAACCTTGTGGGAAAACAAACCTTGTGAGAAAACAAACCTTGTGGGGAAACAAACCTAGTGGGAAAACAAACCTTGTGAGAAAACAAACCTTGTGGGAAAACCAACCTTGCGGGAAAGCGAACCTTACGGGAAAGCGAACCTCTTGGGAAAACCAACACAGTGGGAAAACAAACCTTGTGAGAAAACAAACCTTGGGGGAAACAAACCTTGTGGGAAAACCAACCTTGCGGGAAAGCTAACCTTTTGGGAAAACCAACAAAGTGGGAAAACAAACCTTGTGGGAAAACCAACCTTGCGGGAAAACCAACCTTGGGGGAAAACAAACCTTGTGGGAAAACAAACCTTGTGGGGAAACAAACCTTGTGGGGAAACAAACCTTGTGGAAAAACTAACCTTGTGGGAAAACAAACCTTGTGGGAAAACAGACCTTGTGGGAAGACCAACCTAGTGGGATTCACAACCTAGTGGGAAAACAAACCTTATGGGGAAAGCAACCCTGCGGGAAAACCAACCTTGTGGGAAAACCAACCTTGTGGGAAAGCGAACCTTTTGGGAAAACCAACACAGTGGGAAAACAAACCTTGTGGGAAAACCAACCTTGCGGGAAAACCAACCTTGGGGGAAAACAAACCTTGTGGGAAAACAAACCTTGTGGGGAAACAAACCTTGTGGGGAAACAAACCTTGTGGGAAAACTAACCTTGTGGGAAAACAAACCTTGTGGGAAAACCAACCTTGTGGGAAAGCGAACCTTTTGGGAAAACCAACACAGTGGGAAAACAAACCTTGTGGGAAAACAAACCTTGTGGGGAAACAAACCTTGCGGGAAAACTAACCTTGTGGGAAAACAAACCCTGCGGGAAAACCAACCTTGTGGGAAAACCAACCTTGTGGGGAAACAAACCTTTCGGGAAAACCAACCTTGTGGGAAAACAAACCTTGTGGGAAAACAAACCTTGTGGGGAAACAAACCTTAAGGGAAAAGTTACCTGCCGTCATTCAAACTGACAAGACCTGTTTTGTGGATTAGCGCGTCTTCTCTAAGATCATGGCTAGATCGCGTGATATTGGAGAGAACTTGGTTTACTCGCCAGTTTTGAACTTTATGCAATCTAATTGGGAAGATGGTGTTGATGACCCACTAAAGCGAAAATCGATGATAGATCGAATCGATGGCCACGAGTCGATATCAAATGTTCGCGCAGCTCGTGATAAGTGGGTTGTCCAGATTGAGAAATCTGTGGCAAGTGATTTCTGCGCATCGGCGGCGAGCTTTCTAACTGGGTGCACGGCGAAAGTACTTAGGCCAAAATTCTTGGGCATAGCCAAGGGAATCTCGGAAGACTTTGAGATAGAGACAATCGCGACCCTCCCTGGTGTATCTGCAGCAAAAAGACTCGGAACTTCAAAAAGTGTGATGCTGGAATTTACAGACTCGTGGTCGATGGCAAATTATAAAAAGTCGGGTCTAAGGATTGGTTACGAAATAATCAGTGTCTTAGACTTCAAACAGATACCAAAGTGCTGCACAAAATGTCGCCTCACCTGAACACTTTCAAGACAATTGTCAGAGCCCTCATGAAAAGTGTGCGATCTGTGCTGGGCCTCACATATCTTCTAGAGAATATCCCTGTCGAGCCCCTGCGTAATGCGCAAATTGCGATGGACATCACGTGTCATTCAGCATGACCTGTCCTATACTCAAACAGTTCCTGGCTCGCAAAACTCCAAAATGAATGCTACGGATCTCTCTCTTGTGTGCTACAACATTAACGGCACGAAAAACAAAGATCCTGTAATCGATGAACTTATGCGTGATTACGATGTGGTCTGTCTACAGGAGCATCTACTGACTACTATTAGCTCCAACTTTCTGTGCCGTAGTCCTGCTCACGTGACATTCCTTGTTAATGCCAAATCCACTTTTGGCCGGCCCTCCGGTGGCCTTGCCTGTATAGTAAAGCGTAGTGCAAACTCACCACTGGGTTCACGCTCAATCAGCCCTGTGCTTTTCCATTCTGACGATAATTTTTGTTGCGGTGCGTATTGCAGATATTGTGATCGTCAATGCATATCTACCGTGTGATAACCGAACAACTCTGTCCCTAAATAAATACGCAAAGGTCTGCTACAACCTGAAGTTTCTCATGGGAAGGATATCAAATGCTGGTCTTAATTTTGTTTTAGTTGGAGATATAAACTGTGATATCAAAAGACCATCTAGTCGCAGTGAACTATTTCTTGATTGCCTTCCGGATTATCTAATCTTGCGAAAAAGCCTTTCTTACACTTATGTTCACCACACGGGATCCATGTCCGACTTGGATCACGTGATTAGTTCACCACGCGTAGCTTGCTCAGATGTTCATGTTGACCGTGATGCAAGTGATCTTGATCATCTTCCCTTGTCATTTAAAGCTAGTTTCAGTAGTGATAACCTACCATGTGATACTCCTAAGAGGAAGTGGTATGTAAAGAGCAACTGGAGTAAGGCAAACCTGCCCTTATTCGTGTTTACCCTCACTTCACTCCTGGCAAACGTACGTGTTCCTTTTCACCTGTTGCAATTAAATGTACTTGGGAATTCCAAACATGATCTTAATCTTTATTATAGTCAGCTTGTTTCATGCTTGAAACAGGCTGAATCTGCTTCTGTTCCCCAAGAACGTGTTCGAATTAATACTCGTAAATACGTGTGGTCGCTCGATCCTGAGTTAAAAAAAGTGAAAAATAAAGCTAAACTGTGGTTACATATGTGGATCGATTGCGGCCGCCCGGGTTCCGGGTTGATTTTTGATCTGAAACAAAAAACCAAGCGTGACTATAAAAAACGTCTTCGTTCCGTACGTTACAATGGTTTGGATTTCCCCTCTTCTAAAAAAGACTGGAATAGTTTGGTGAATTCGAGTAAGCTCAATAATAATGATGTATCCGCTAATGCTATAACTCCATCTGAATGGCATTCTCACTATAAGAATATTTTTTCTGTAATTCATTTCCAGGTGCATGCACATTACCAGAAACTTCTTAATCGAATTCTGCCCACACGGCTAGTCCAGTCACGCATTGTACCGGTTAATCTGAGTGCGATATCTAGCTCTCTGAAAAAACTCAAGTCTTGTTCCGTTGATATTGACGGTATTGCATCGCACCACCTACAGTCGGATTGTACAGCTCTTCACCAGCATTTACAATTGCTTTTTCAAATGTGTATATGTAATTCTTTGGTACCCGACAGCTTCCTTTGTAGCACAGTCACTTCAGTTTTAAAACGAGGTAAATCGCCTTTTGATACTGCTTCGTACCGTCCCATAACTGTTGCTTGTAATCTCAGTAAAGTGTTTGAGTACGTTCTTTTGCCATATCTGACTACAAATATTAATTTCGGGGAAAATCAATTCGGTTTCCAACCAGGAATTAGTTGCCAACACGCTCATCGTGCTCTTGCTACTATCCTCAAAGATGCTTCTAAAAAGGGGCATAAACTATATATTTGTGCGCTTGACCTGTCTAAGGCTTTTGATTCTGTTGTTCATAGTCAAGCCTTTTTTGCTCTGCATTCAAAGGGAGTTAATCTGTCTGTTATATCCGTACTTCGGTTTTGGTACACAAATTCTTATCTGAAAATTAAATGCTCTGGGTCACCCCCTACTGTTCCAGTACGTCGGGGCGTCCGGAAGGGGGGTGTACTCTCTCCGAGTATTTTCAAAATTTGCATTTCCCATATCCTGTCAAATATAACCTCAACCTGTTTCATGGGTTTTTCTGATATTTCTTACATTGCATACGCTGACGATTTGTTACTAATTTCAAGATCTAAACTCACTCTTTCTCGGATGGTTTCAAAAGTTTCATTGTCTTTCTCTCAAATCGGTCTGTCTCTAAACGTGGATAAATGTGAATTTCTCCCTTTTAATTCGTCTTCTTCTAACAATAAACTCCTAAACTGTTTTAATTTTTCTATCCCTTGTGTATCAAAAATCCGTTGGCTCGGTATTTCCATTACAGAAAAAATGTCAAATTTTCGACAGCAAGCAGTTCTTGACACTAAAAACAAAATTCAGTCTGGATATGCCAAAATCGTTGCCAACCGCGGAAAATATAACCGCAGAGCTCTTGCTAAGCTCTACGCCAATTACTGCGACCACTCGGTCCTTTACCTTTCGGGACTCTACCCCCTGCTGAAGAAGAAGGATGTAGCAGCTATTCGAATAGCATACTTCCGCTACTGTAAATTCCTCCTATACTTGCCAATTTGGTATAGAAATCGAAAAATGATAACTAAATTTTCAGTAACTAATATAACTGTTAAACTTGACGAGCTGCATAGGAATCTGTCGGTCGCTGCATTTTCTCCACATCACGGTCTTGTCCGTTTGTTTGAAGTGTAATCTGTTCGATGTGTAAAGTTGTATCCTAATTTTAAGTTGTGTTTCTTTCTTTTCTTTATGTACTCCACTATTTCTATTTTATAGAAGTGGGTAAATAAAAATATTCATTCATTCATTCATTCTAACCTTGTGGGAAAACAAACCCTGCGGGAAAACCAACCTTGTGGGAAAACCAACCTTGTGGGGAAACAAACCTTTCGGAAAAACCAACCTTGTGGGAAAACAAACCTTGTGGGAAAACAAACCTTGTGGGAAAACAAACCTTGTGGGAAAACCAACACTTGTGGGGAAAACAAACCTTGTGGGAAAACAAACCTTGTGGGGAAACAATCCTTGCGGGAAAACTAACCTTGTGGGAAAACAAACCCTAGCGGGAAAACAAACCTTGGGGGAAAACAAAGCTTGTGGGAAAACAAACCTTGTGGGAAAACCAACCTAGTGCGGAAAAACTAACCTAGTGGGAAAACAAACCTTGTGAGAAAACAAACCTTGTGGGAAAACCAACCTTATAGGGAAAGCAATCCTCTGCGGGAAAACCAACCTTGTGGGAAAACCAACCTTGTGGGAAAACCAACCTTGTGGGAAAGCGAACCTTTTGGGAAAACCAAAACTTGTGGGAAAACAAACCTTGTGGGAAAACAAACCTTGTGGGGAAACAAACCTTGCGGGAAAACTAACCTTGTGGGGAAAACAAACCTTAGCGGGAAAACCAACCTTGTTTGAAAACCAACCTTGTGGGGAAATAAACCTTTCGGGAAAACCAACCTTGTGGGAAAACAAACCTTGCGGGAAAACTAACCTTGTGGGAAAACAAACCCTGCGGGAAAACACAACCTTGTGGGTAAACCAACCTTGTGGGGAAACAAACCTTGTCGGGAAAACCAACCTTGTGGGAAAACAAACATTGTGTTAAATCAGACCTTGTGGGAAAACTAACCTTGCGGGAAAACCAACCTTGTGGGAAAACCAACCTTATGGGAAAACCAACCTTGCGGCAAAACCAACCTTCGGGGAAAACAAACCTTGTGGGTAAACAAACCTTGTGGGAAAACAAACCTTGTGGGAAAACCAACCTAGTGGGAAAACAAACCTTGTGAGAAAACAAACCTTGTGGGAAAACCAACCTTATGGGGGAAACAAACCCTGCGGGAAAACCAACCTTGTAGGAAAACCAACACTTGCGGGAAAGCGAACCTTTTGGGAAAACCAACATCTTGTGGGAAAACAAACCTTGTGAGAAAACAATCCTTGTGGGAAAACAAACCTTGTGGGGAAACAAACCTTGTGGGGAAACAAACCTTGTGGGAAAACTAACCTTGTGGGAAAACAAACCTTGCGGGAAAACTAACCTTGTGGGAAAACAAACCCTGCGGGAAAACAAACCTTGTGGGAAAACCAACCTTGTGGGGAAACAAACCTTTCTGGGAAAACCAACCTTGTTGCAAAACAAACCTTGTGGGAAAACAAACCTTGTGGGAAAACAAACCTTGTGGGAAAACAAACCTTGTGAGAAAACAAACCTTGTGGGGAAACAAACCTAGTGGGAAAACAAACCTTGTGAGAAAACAAACCTTGTGGGAAAACCATACCTTGCGGGAAAGCGAACCTTGCGGGAAAGCGAACCTCTGTGGGAAAACCAACACTTAGTGGGAAAACAAACCTTGTGAGAAAACCAATCCTTGTGGGAAAACAAACCTTGTGGGGAAACAAACCTTGTGGGGAAACAAACCTTGTTCGAAAACAAACCTTGTGAGAAAACAAACCTTGTGGGGAAACAAAACCTAGTGGGAAAACAAACCTTGTGAGAAAACAATACCTTGTGGGAAAACCAACCTTGCGGGAAAGCGAACCTCTGTGGGAAAACCAACACTTAGTGGGAAAACAAACCTTGTGAGAAAACAATCCTTGTGGGAAAACAAACCTTGTGGGGAAAACAAATCTTGTGGGGAAACAAACATTGTGGGAAAACTAACCTTGTGGGAAAACAAACCTTGTGGGGAAACAAACCTTGTGGGGAAACAAACCTTGTGGGAAAACAAACCTTGTCGAGAAAACTAATCCTTGTGGGAAAACAAACCTTGTGGGGAAACAAACCTTGTGGGGAAACAAACCTTGTGGGGAAACAAACCTTGTGGGAAAACAAACCTTGTGGGAAAACCAACCTTATGGGGAAAGCAAACCCTGCGGGAAAACCAACCTTGTGGGAAAACCAACCTTGTGGGAAAGCGAACCTTTTGGGAAAACCAACACAGTGGGAAAACAAACCTTGTGGGAAAACAAACCTAGAGGGAAAACAAACCTTGTGGGGGAAACAAACCTTGTGGGAAAACCAACCTTATGGGGAAACAAACCCTGCGGGAAAACCAACCTTGTGGGAAAAAGCAACCTTGCGGGAAAGCGAAGCTTTTGGGAAAACCAACACAGTGGGAAAACAAACCTTGTGAGAAAACAATCCTTGTGGGAAAACAAACCTTGTGGGGAAACAAACCTTGTGGGGAAACAAACCTTGTGGGAAACACAACCCTGCGGGAAAACCAACCTTGTGGGAAAACCAACCTTGTGGGAAAGCGAACCTTTTGGGAAAACCAACACTGTGGGAAAACAAACCTAGTGGGAAAAGAAACCTTGTGAGAAAACAAACCTTGTGGGGAAACAAACCTAGTGGGAAAACAAACCTTGTGAGAAAACAAACCTTGTGGGGAAACAAACCTTGCGGGAAAACTAACCTTGTGGGAAAACAAACCTTGCGGGAAAACCAACCTTGTGGGGAAACAAACCTTTCGGGAAAACCAACCTTGTGGGAAAACAAACCTTGTGGGAAAACAAAACTTGTGGGAAAACAAACCTTGTGGGAAAACAAACCTTGTGAGAAAACAAACCTTGTGGGGAAACAAACCTAGTGGGAAAACAAACCTTGTGAGAAAACAAACCTTGTGGGAAAACCAACCTTATGGGAAAACAAACCTAGTGGGAAAACAAACCTTTTGGGGAAACAAACCTTTCGGGAAAACCAACCTTGTGGGAAAACAAACCTTTGTGGGAAAACAAACCTTGTGAGAAAACGAACCTTGTGGGAAAACAAACCTTATGGGAGAACAAACCTTGTGGGGAAACAAACCTTGTGGGAAAACCAACCTTGCGGGAAAGCGAACCTTTTGGGAAAACCAACACAGTGGGAAAACAAACATTGTGGGAAAACCAACCTTGCGGGAAAACCAACCTTGGGGGAAAACAAAGCTTGT
The DNA here is from genome assembly GCA_023053575.1 of Branchinecta lynchi. NCBI lineage: Eukaryota > Metazoa > Arthropoda > Branchiopoda > Anostraca > Branchinectidae > Branchinecta > Branchinecta lynchi. The sequence goes on along the minus strand of JAKZAP010000200.1, from coordinate 18,727 downwards.
GGGAAAACAAACCTTGTGGGAAAACCAACCTCGTGTGAAAAAAAAACCTGGTGGGAAAACAAACCTTGTGAGAAAACAAACCTTGTGGGAAAACCAACCTTATGGGGAAAGCAACCCTGCGGGAAAACGAACCTTGTGGGAAAACCAACCTTGTTGGAAAACCAACACAGTGGGAAAACAAATCTAGTGGGAAAACAAACCTTGTGAGAAAACAATCCTTGTGGGAAAAAAAACCTTGTGGGAAAAACAAACCTTGTGGGGAAACAAACCTTGTGAGAAAACAAACCTTGTGGGGAAACAAACGTTGCGGGAAAACTAAGCTTGTGGGAAAACAAACCTTGCGGGAAAACCAACCTTGTGGGAAAACCAACCTTGCGGGAAAACTAACCTTGTGGGAAAACAAACCTTGCTGGAAAACCAACCTTGTGGGAAAACCAACCTTGTGGGGAAACAAACCTTTCGGGAAAACCAACCTTGTGGGAAAACAAACCTTGTGGGAAAACAAACATTGTGGGAAAACGAACCTTGTGGGAAAACAAACCTTATGGGAAAATAAACCTTGTGGGGAAACAAACCTTGTGGGAAAACCAACCTTGCGGGAAAATAAACCCTGCGGGAAAACCAACCTTGTGGGAAAACAAACCTTGTGGGAAAACAAACCTTGTGGGAAAACGAACCTTGTGGGAAAACAAACCTTATGGGAAAACAAACCTTGTGGGGAAACACACCTTTCGGGAAAACTAACCTTGTGGGAAAACAAACCCTGCGGGAAAACCAACCTTGTGGGAAAACAAACCTTGTGGGAAAACCAACCTTATGGGGAAACAAACCCTGCGGGAAAACCAACCTTGTGGGAAAACCAACCTTGCGGGAAAGCGAACCTTTTGGGAAAACCAACACAGTGGGAAAACAAACCTTGTGAGAAAACAATCCTTGTGGGAAAACAAACCTTGTGGGGGAAACAAACCTTGTGGGAAAACCAACCTTATAGGGAAACAAACCCTGCAGGAAAACCAACCTTGTGGGAAAAAGCAACCTTGCGGGAAAGCGAAGCTTTTGGGAAAACCAACACAGTGGGAAAACAAACCTTGTGAGAAAACAATCCTTGTGGGAAAACAAACCTTGTGGGGAAACAAACCTTGTGGGGAAACAAAACCTTGTGGGAAACACAACCCTGCGGGAAAACCAACCTTGTGGGAAAACCAACCTTGTGGGAAAGCGAACCTTTTGGGAAAACCAACACTGTGGGAAAACAAACCTAGTGGGAAAAGAAACCTTGTGAGAAAACAAACCTTGTGGGGAAACAAACCTAGTGGGAAAACAAACCTTGTGAGAAAACAAACCGTGTGGGGAAACAAACCTTGCGGGAAAACTAACCTTGTGGGAAAACAAACCTTGCGGGGAAAACCAACCTTGTGGGGAAACAAACCTTTCGGGAAAACCAACCTTGTGGGAAAACAAACCTTGTGGGAAAACAAAACTTGTGGGAAAACTAACCTTGTGGGTAAACAAACCTTGTGAGAAAACGAACCTTGTGGGGAAACAAACCTAGTGGGAAAACAAACCTTGTGAGAAAACAAACCTTGTGGGAAAACCAACCTTATGGGAAAACAAACCTAGTGGGAAAACAAACCTTTTGGGGAAACAAACCTTTCGGGAAAATCAACCTTGTGGGAAAACAAACCTTGTGGGAAAACAAACCTTGTGGGAAAACGAACCTTGTGGGAAAACAAACCTTATGGGAGAACAAACCTTGTGGGGAAACAAACCTTGTGGGAAAACCAACCTTGCGGGAAAGCGAACCTTTTGGGAAAACCAACACAGTGGGAAAACAAACCTTGTGGGAAAACCAACCTTGCGGGAAAACCAACCTTGGGGGAAAACAAAGCTTGTGGGAAAACAAACCTTGTGGGAAAACCAACCTCGTGTGAAAAAAACCTAGTGGGAAAACAAACCTTGTGAGAAAACAAACCTTGTGGGAAAACCAACCTTATGGGGAAAGCAACCCTGCGGGAAAACGAACCTTGTGGGAAAACCAACCTTGTTGGAAAACCAACACAGTGGGAAAACAAATCTAGTGGGAAAACAAACCTTGTGAGAAAACAATCCTTGTGGGAAAAAAAACCTTGTGGGAAAACAAACCTTGTGGGGAAACAAACCTTGTGAGAAAACAAACCTTGTGGGGAAACAAACGTTGCGGGAAAACTAAGCTTGTGGGAAAACAAACCTTGCGGGAAAACCAACCGTGTGGGAAAACCAACCTTGCGGGAAAACTAACCTTGTGGGAAAACAAACCTTGCTGGAAAACCAACCTTGTGGGAAAACCAACCTTGTGGGGAAACAAACCTTTCGGGAAAACCAACCTTGTGGGAAAACAAACCTTGTGGGGAAACAAACCTTGTGGGAAAACTAACCTTGTGGGAAAACAAACCTTGCGGGAAAACTAACCTTGTGGGATAACAAACCCTGCGGGAAAACCAACCTTGTGGGAAAAAAAACCTTGTGGGGAAACAAACCTTTCGGGAAAACCAACCTTGTGGGAAAACAAACCTTGTGGGAAAACAAACCTTGTGAGAAAACAAACCTTGTGGGGAAACAAACCTAGTGGGGAAAGTAACCCTGCGGGAAAACGAACCTAGTGGGAAAACCAACCTTTTGGGAAAACCAACACAGTGGGAAAACAAACCTAGTGGGAAAACAAACCTTGTGAGAAAACAAACCTTGTGAGAAAACAATCCTTGCGGGAAAACTAACCTTGTGGGAAAACAAACCTTGCGGGAAAACCAACCTTGTGGGGAAACAAACCTTTCGGGAAAACCAACCTTGTGGGAAAACAAACCTTGTGGGAAAACAAAACTTGTGGGAAAACAAACCTTGTGGGTAAACAAACCTTGTGAGAAAACGAACCTTGTGGGGAAACAAACCTAGTGGGAAAACAAACCTTGTGAGAAAACAAACCTTGTGGGAAAACCAACCTTATGGGAAAACAAACCTAGTGGGAAAACAAACCTTTTGGGGAAACAAACCTTTCGGGAAAATCAACCTTGTGGGAAAACAAACCTTGTGGGAAAACAAACCTTGTGGGAAAACGAACCTTGTGGGAAAACAAACCTTATGGGAGAACAAACCTTGTGGGGAAACAAACCTTGTGGGAAAACCAACCTTGCGGGAAAGCGAACCTTTTGGGAAAACCAACACAGTGGGAAAACAAACCTTGTGGGAAAACCAACCTTGCGGGAAAACCAACCTAGGGGGAAAACAAAGCTTGTGGGAAAACAAACCTTGTGGGAAAACCAACCTCGTGTGAAAAAAACCTAGTGGGAAAACAAACCTTGTGAGAAAACAAACCTTGTGGGAAAACCAACCTTATGGGGAAAGCAACCCTGCGGGAAAGCGAACCTTGTGGGAAAACCAACCTTGTTGGAAAACCAACACAGTGGGAAAACAAATCTAGTGGGAAAACAAACCTTGTGAGAAAACAATCCTTGTGGGAAAAAAAACCTTGTGGGAAAACAAACCTTGTGGGGAAACAAACCTTGTGAGAAAACAAACCTTGTGGGGAAACAAACGTTGCGGGAAAACTAAGCTTGTGGGAAAACAAACCTTGCGGGAAAACCAACCGTGTGGGAAAACCAACCTTGCGGGAAAACTAACCTTGTGGGAAAACAAACCTTGCTGGAAAACCAACCTTGTGGGAAAACCAACCTTGTGGGGAAACAAACCTTTCGGGAAAACCAACCTTGTGGGAAAACAAACCTTGTGGGGAAACAAACCTTGTGGGAAAACTAACCTTGTGGGAAAACAAACCTTGCGGGAAAACTAACCTTGTGGGATAACAAACCCTGCGGGAAAACCAACCTTGTGGGAAAAAAAACCTTGTGGGGAAACAAACCTTTCGGGAAAACCAACCTTGTGGGAAAACAAACCTTGTGGGAAAACAAACCTTGTGGGAAAACAAACCTTGTGAGAAAACAAACCTTGTGGGGAAACAAACCTAGTGGGGAAAGTAACCCTGCGGGAAAACGAACCTTGTGGGAAAACCAACCTTTTGGGAAAACCAACACAGTGGGAAAACAAACCTAGTGGGAAAACAAACCTTGTGAGAAAACAATCCTTGTGGGAAAACAAACCTTGTGGGGAAACAAACCTTGCGGTAAAACTAACCTTGTGGGAAAACAAACCTTGCGGGAAAACCAACCTTGTGGGAAAACCAACCTTGTGGGGAAACAAACCTTCCGGGAAAACCAACCTTGTGGGAAAACAAACCTTATGGGAAAACAAACCTTTTGGGAAAACAAACCTTGTGGGAAAACAAACCTTGTGAGAAAACAAACCTTGTGGGGAAACAAACCTAGTGGGAAAACAAACCTTGTGAGAAAACAAACCTTGTGGGAAAACCAACCTTATGGGAAAACAAACCTAGTGGGAAAACAAACCTTGTGGGGAAACAAACATTTTGGGAAAACCAACCTTGTGGGAAAACAAACCTTGTGGGAAAACAAACCTTGTGGGAAAACAGACCTTGTGGGAAAACCAACCTTATGGGGAAACAAACCCTGCGGGAAAACCAACCTTGTGGGAAAACCAACCTTGCGGGAAAGCGAACCTTTTGGGAAAACCAACATAGTGGGAAAACAAACCTTGTGAGAAAACAATCCTTGTGGGAAAACAAACCTTGTGGGGAAAAACACCTTGTGGGGAAACAAACCTTGTGGGAAAACTAACCTTGTGGGAAAACAAACCTTGCGGGAAAACTAACCTTGTGGGAAAACAAACCCTGCGGGAAAACCAATCTTGTGGGAAAACCAACCTTGTGGGGAAACAAACCTTGCGGGAAAGCGAACCTTTTGGGAAAACCAACATAGTGGGAAAACAAACCTTGTGGGGAAACAAACCTTTCGGGAAAACCAACCTTGTGGGAAAACAAACCTTGTGGGAAAACAAACCTTGTGGGAAAACGAACCTTGTGGGAAAACAAACCTTATGGGAAAACAAACCTTGTGGGGAAACAAACCTTGTGGGAAAACCAACCTTGCGGGAAAGCGAACCTTTTGGGAAAACCAACACAGTGGGAAAACAAACCTTGTGGGAAAACCAACCTTGCGGGAAAACCAACCTTGGGGGAAAACAAAGCTTGTGGGAAAACAAACCTTGTGGGAAAACCAACCTCGTGTGAAAAAAAAACCTAGTGGGAAAACAAACCTTGTGAGAAAACAAACCTTGTGGGAAAACCAACCTTATGGGGAAAGCAACCCTGCGGGAAAACGAACCTTGTGGGGAAACAAACCTTGTGAGAAAACAAACCTTGTGGGGAAACAAACCTTGTGGGAAAACCAACCTCGTGTGAAAAAAAAACCTAGTGGGAAAACAAACCTTGTGAGAAAACAAACCTTGTGGGAAAACCAACCTTATGGGGAAAGCAACCCTGCGGGAAAACTAACCTTGTGGGAAAACAAACCTTGCGGGAAAACCAACCTTGTGGGAAAACCAACCTTGCGGGAAAACTAACCTTGTGGGAAAACAAACCTTGCTGGAAAACCAACCTTGTGGGAAAACCAACCTTGTGGGGAAACAAACCTTTCGGGAAAACCAACCTTGTGAGAAAACAAACCTTGTGGGAAAACCAACCTTATGGGGAAAGCAACCCTGCGGGAAAACCAACCTTGTGGGAAAACCAACCTTGTGGGTAAGCGAACCTTTTGGGAAAACCAACACAGTGGGAAAACAAACCTTGTGGGAAAACCAACCTTGCGGGAAAACCAACCTTGGGGGAAAACAAAGCTTGTGGGAAAACAAACCTTGTGGGAAAACCAACCTCGTGGGAAAAACAACCTAGTGGGAAAACAAACCTTGTGAGAAAACAAACCTTGTGGGAAAACGAACCTTATGGGGAAAGCAACCCTGCGGGAAAACCAACCTTGTGGGAAAACCAACCTTGTGGGAAAGCGAACCTTTTGGGAAAACCAACACTGTGGGAAAACAAACCTTGTGGGGAAACAAACCTTGTGAGAAAACAAACCTTGTGAGAAAACAAACCTTGTGAGAAAACAAACCTTGTGGGAAAACCAACCTTATGGGGAAAGCAACCCTGCGGGAAAACCAACCTTGTGGGAAAACCAACCTTGTGGGAAAACCAACCTAGTGGGAAAGCGAACCTTTTGGGAAAAAAAACCTTGTGGGAAAACAAACCTTGTGGGGAAACAAACCTTGTGAGAAAACAAACCTTGTGGGGAAACAAACGTTGCGGGAAAACTAAGCTTGTGGGAAAACAAACCTTGCGGGAAAACCAACCTTGTGGGAAAACCAACCTTGCGGGAAAACTAACCTTGTGGGAAAACAAACCTTGCTGGAAAACCAACCTTGTGGGAAAACCAACCTTGTGGGGAAACAAACCTTTCGGGAAAACCAACCTTGTGGGAAAACAAACCTTGTGGGGAAACAAACCTTGTGGGAAAACTAACCTTGTGGGAAAACAAACCTTGCGGGAAAACTAACCTTGTGGGAAAACCAACCTTTTGGGAAAACCAACACAGTGGGAAAACAAACCTAGTGGGAAAACAAACCTTGTGTGAAAACAATCCTTGTGGGAAAACAAACCTTGTGGGAAAACCAACCTTATGGGAAAACAAACCTAGTGGGAAAACAAACCTTGTGGGGAAACAGACCTTGTGGGAAAACCAACCTTATGGGAAAACAAACCTAGTGGGAAAACAAACCTTGTGGGGAAACAAACCTTTCGGGAAAACCAACCTTGTGGGAAAACAAACCTTGTGGGAAAACAAACCTTGTGGGAAAACGAACCTTGTGGGAAAACAAACCTTATGGGAAAACAAACCTTGTGGGGAAACAAACCTTGTGGGAAAACCAACCTTGCGGGAAAGCGAACCTTTTGGGAAAACCAACACAGTGGGAAAACAAACCTTGTGGGAAAACCAACCTTGCGGGAAAACCAACCTTGGGGGAAAACAAAGCTTGTGGGAAAACAAACCTTGTGGGAAAACCAACCTCGTGTGAAAAAAAAACCTAGTGAGAAAACAAACCTTGTGGGAAAACCAACCTTATGGGGAAAGCAACCCTGCGGGAAAACGAACCTTGTGGGAAAACCAACCTTGTGGGAAAACCAACACAGTGCCAACCAAACCAAATCTAGTGGGAAAACAAACCTTGTGAGAAAACAATCCTTGTGGGGAAAAAAAACCTTGTGGGAAAACAAACCTTGTGGGGAAACAAACCTTGTGAGAAAACAAACCTTGTGGGGAAACAAACGTTGCGGGAAAACTAACCTTGTGGGAAAACAAACCTTGCGGGGAAAACCAACCTTGTGGGAAAACCAACCTTGCGGGAAAACTAACCTTGTGGGTAAACAAACCTTGCTGGAAAACCAACCTTGTGGGAAAACCAACCTTGTGGGGAAACAAACCTTTCGGGAAAACCAACCTTGTGAGAAAACAAACCTTGTGGGAAAACCAACCTTATGGGGAAAGCAACCCTGCGGGAAAACCAACCTTGTGGGAAAACCAACCTTGTGGGAAAGCGAACCTTTTGGGAAAACCAACACAGTGGGAAAACCAACCTTGTGGGAAAACAAACCTTGCGGGAAAACCAACCTTGTGGGAAAACCAACCTTGTGGGGAAACAAACCTTTCGGCAAAACCAACCTTGTGAGAAAACAAATCTTGTGGGAAAACCAACCTTATGGGGAAAGCAACCCTGCGGGAAATCCAACCTTGTGGGAAAGCGAACCTTTTGGGAAAACAAACCTTGTGAGAAAACAAACCTTGTGGGGAAACAAACCTTGCGGGAAAACTAACCTTGTGGGAAAACAAACCTTGCGTTAAAACCAACCTTGTGGGAAAACCAACCTTGTGGGGAAACAAACCTTTCGGGAAAACCAACCTTGTGGGAAAACAAACCTTGTGGGAAAACAAACCTTGTGGGAAAACAAACCTTGTGGGAAAACAAACCTTGTGAGAAAACAAACCTTGTGGGGAAACAAACCTAGTGGGAAAACAAACCTTGTGGGGAAACAAACCTAGTGGGAAAACAAACCTTGTGAGAAAACAAACCTTGTGGGGAAACAAACCTTGCGGGAAAACTAACCTTGTGGGGAAACAAACCTAGTGGGAAAACAAACCTTGTGAGAAAACAAACCTTGTGAGAAAACAAACCTTGTGGGGAAACAAACCTAGTGGGAAAACAAACCTTGTGAGAAAACAAACCTTGTGGGGAAACAAACCTTGCGGGAAAACTAACCTTGTGGGAAAACAAACCTTGCGGGAAAACCAACCTTGTGGGAAAACCAACCTTGTGGGGAAACAAACCTTTCGGGAAAACCAACCTTGTGGGAAAACAAACCTTGTGGGAATACAAACCTTGTGGGAAAACAAACCTTGTGGGAAAACAAACCTTGTGAGAAAACAAACCTTGTGGGGAAACAAACCTAGTGGGAAAACAAACCTTGTGAGAAAACAAACCTTGTGGGAAAACCAACCTTATGGGAAAACAAACCTAGTGGGAAAACAAACCTTGTGGGGAAACAAACCTTTCGGGAAAACCAACCTTGTTGGAAAACAAACCTTGTGGGAAAACAAACCTTGTGGGAAAACGAACCTTGTGGGAAAACAAACCTTATGGGAAAACAAACCTTGTGGGGAAACAAACCTTGTGGGAAAACCAACCTTGCGGGAAAGCGAACCTTTTGGGAAAACCAACACAGTGGGAAAACAAACCTTGTGGGAAAACCAACCTTGCGGGAAAACCAACCTTGGGGGAAAACAAAGCTTGTGGGAAAACAAACCTTGTGGGAAAACCAACCTTATGGGGAAAGCAACCCTGCGGGAAAACGAACCTTGTGGGAAAACCAACCTTGTGGGAAAACCAACACAGTGGGAAAACAAATCTAGTGGGAAAACAAACCTTGTGAGAAAACAATCCTTGTGGGAAAAAAAACCTTGTGGGAAAACAAACCTTGTGGGGAAACAAACCTTGTGAGAAAACAAACCTTGTGGGGAAACAAACCTTGTGGGAAAACCAACCTCGTGTGAAAAAAAACCTAGTGGGAAAACAAACCTTGTGAGAAAACAAACCTTGTGGGAAAACCAACCTTATGGGGAAAGAAACCCTGCGGGAAAACTAACCTTGTGGGAAAACAAACCTTGCGGGAAAACCAACCTTGTGGGAAAACCAACCTTGCGGGAAAACTAACCTTGTGGGAAAACAAACCTTGCTGGAAAACCAACCTTGTGGGAAAACCAACCTTGTGGGGAAACAAACCTTTCGGGAAAACCAACCTTGTGAGAAAACAAACCTTGTGGGAAAACCAACCTTATGGGGAAAGCAACCCTGCGGGAAAACCAACCTTGTGGGAAAACCAACCTTGTGGGCAAGCGAACCTTTTGGGAAAACCAACACAGTGGGAAAACCAACCTTGTGGGAAAACAAACCTTGCGGGAAAACCAACCTTGTGGGAAAACCAACCTTGTGGGGAAACAAACCTTTCGGCAAAACCAACCTTGTGAGAAAACAAATCTTGTGGGAAAACCAACCTTATGGGGAAAGCAACCCTGCGGGAAAACCAACCTTGTGGGAAAACCAACCTTGTGGGAAAGCGAACCTTTTGGGAAAACAAACCTTGTGAGAAAACAAACCTTGTGGGGAAACAAACCTTGCGGGAAAACAGTTACCTGCCGTCATTCAAACTGACAAGACCTGTTTTGTGGATTAGCGCGTCTTCTCTAAGATCATGGCTAGATCGCGTGATATTGGAGAGAACTTGGTTTACTCGCCAGTTTTGAACTTTATGCAATCTAATTGGGAAGATGGTGTTGAGGAGACAGTGTTAGTGAAGCATGCATCTGACTTCTTTGAAAGTAGCTACCTTTTGGCTGCAAAAAATGAACTCTACAGCACGGTCGCTCCGAATGATCCAGTGCCAAAACGTGTTGGCTTGAAAAGTGCTTCTAGCAACCTCAAGGATATCCTCAACCTCCTCATTAGATGCGATGAGGAGGATACCGCAGTGCCCTCATACGTGATTCGGTCGCCAACAGAGGTCCCTTGCGTCCCCGCCGTCGCTTATTCAAGGCTTGCAACTAAGGTAACTGCAATTCAGGAACTTCTTCAAGTAGTTTCTTCGAAGATGGACTCTTACGACATGAATTTTCCGAAACTTCAACCGGCGGAAGGTGGCCCTGAGCCGCACTCAACTGTGATTTTGTCCAAAATCCCTTCAAATCTTGATGACCCACTAAAGCGAAAATCGATGATAGATCGAATCGATGGCCACGAGTCGATATCAAATGTTCGCGCAGCTCGTGATAAGTGGGTTGTCCAGATTGAGAAATCTGTGGCAAGTGATTTCTGCGCATCGGCGGCGAGCTTTCTAACTGGGTGCACGGCCAAAGTACTTAGGCCAAAATTCTTGGGCATAGCCAAGGGAATCTCGGAAGACTTTGAGATAGAGACTATCGCGACCCTCCCTGGTGTATCTGCAGCAAAAAGACTCGGAACCTCAAAAAGTGTGATGCTGGAATTTACGGACTCTTGGTCAATGGCAAATTATAAAAAGTCGGGTCTAAGGATTGGTTACGAAATAATCAGTGTCTTAGACTTCAAACAGATACCAAAGTGCTGCACAAAATGTCGCTCACCTGAACACTTTCAAGACAATTGTCAGAGCCCTCATGAAAAGTGTGCGATCTGTGCCGGGCCTCACATATCTTCTAGAGAATCTCCCTGTCGAGCCCCTGCGAAATGCGCAAATTGCGATGGACATCACGTGTCATTCAGCATGACCTGTCCTATACTCAAACAGTTCCTGGCTCGCAAAACTCCAAAATGAATGTTACGGATCTCTCTCTTGTGTGCTACAACATTAACGGCACGAAAAACAAAGATCCTGTAATCGATGAACTTATGCGTGATTACGATGTGGTCTGTCTACAGGAGCATCTACTGACTACTATTAGCTCTAACTTTCTGTGCCGTAGTCCTGCTCACGTGACATTCCTTGTTAATGCCAAATCCACTTTTGGCCGGCCCTCCGGTGGCCTTGCCTGTATAGTATAGCGTAGTGCAAACTCACCACTGGGTTCACGCTCAATCAGCCCTGTGCTTTTCCATTCTGACGATAATTTTTTGGCGATGCGTATTGCAGATATTGTGATCGTCAATGCATATCTACCGTGTGATAACCGAACAACTCTGTCCCTAAATAAATACGCAAAGGTCTGCAACAACCTGAAGTTTCTCATGGGAAGGATATCAAATGCTGGTCTTAATTTTGTTTTAGTTGGAGATATAAACTGTGATATCAAAAGACCATCTAGTCGCAGTGAACTATTTCTTGATTGCCTTCCGGATTATCAAATCTTGCGAAAAAGCCTTTCTTACACTTATGTTCACCACACGGGATCCATGTCCGACTTGGATCACGTGATTAGTTCACCACGCGTAGCTTGCTCAGATGTTCATGTTGACCGTGATGCAAGTGATCTTGATCATCTTCCCTTGTCATTTAAAGCTAGTTTCAGTAGTGATAACCTACCATGTGATACTCCTAAGAGGAAGTGGTATGTAAAGAGCAACTGGAGTAAGGCAAACCATCCCTTATTCGTGTTTACCCTCACTTCACTCCTGGCAAACGTACGTGTTCCTTTTCACCTGTTGCAATTAAATGTACTTGGGAATTCCAAACATGATCTTAATCTTTATTATAGTCAGCTTGTTTCATGCTTGAAACAGGCTGAATCTGCTTCTGTTCCCCAAGAACGTGTTCGAATTAATACTCGTAAATACGTGTGGTCGCTCGATCCTGAGTTAAAAAAAAGTGAAAAATAAAGCTAAACTGTGGTTACATATGTGGATCGATTGCGGCCGCCCGGGTTCCGGGTTGATTTTTGATCTGAAACAAAAAACCAAGCGTGACTATAAAAAACGTCTTCGTTCCGTACGTTACAATGGTTTGGATTTCCCCTCTTCTAAAAAAGACTGGAATAGTTTGGTGAATTCGAGTAAGCTCAATAATAATGATGTATCCGCTAATGCTATAACTCCATCTGAATGGCATTCTCACTATAAGAATATTTTTTCTGTAATTCATTTCCAGGTGCATGCACATTACCAGAAACTTCTTGATCGAGTTCTGCCCACACGGCTAGTCCAGTCGCGCATTGTACCGGTTAATCTGAGTGCGATATCTAGTTCTCTGAAAAAACTCAAGTCTTGTTCCGTTGATATTGACGGTATTGCATCGCACCACCTACAGTTGGATTGTACAGCTCTTCACCAGCATTTACAATTGCTTTTTCAAATGTGTATATGTAATTCTTTGGTACCCGACAGCTTCCTTTGTGGCACAGTCACTTCAGTTTTAAAACGAGGTAAATCGCCTTTTGATACTGCTTCGTACCGTCCCATAACTGTTGCTTGTAATCTCAGTAAAGTGTTTGAGTACGTTCTTTTGCCATATCTGACTACAAATATTAATTTCGGGGAAAATCAATTCGGCTTCCAACCAAGAATTAGTTGCCAACACGCTCATCGTGCTCTTGCTACTATCCTCAAAGATGCTTCTAAAAAGGGGCATAAACTATATATTTGTGCGCTTGACCTGTCTAAGGCTTTTGATTCTGTTGTTCATAGTCAAGCCTTTTTTGCTCTGCATTCAAAGGGAGTTAATCTGTCTGTTATATCCGTACTTCGGTTTTGGTACACAAATTCTTATCTGAAAATTAAATGCTCTGGGTCACCCCCTACTGTTCCAGTACGTCTGGGCGTTCGGCAGGGGGGTGTACTCTCTCCGAGTATTTTCAAAATTTGCATTTCCCATATCCTGTCAAATATAACCTCAACCTGTTTCATGGGTTTTTCTGATATTTCTTACATTGCATATGCTGACGATTTGTTACTAATTTCAAGATCTAAACTCACTCTTTCTCGGATGGTTTCAAAAGTTTCATTGTCTTTCTCTCAAATCGGTCTGTCTCTAAACGTGGATAAATGTGAATTCCTCCCTTTTAATTCGTCTTCTACTAACAATAAACTCCTAAACTGTTTTAATTTTTCTATCCCTTGTGTATCAAAAATCCGTTGGCTCGGTATTTCCATTACAGAAAAAATGTCAAATTTTCGACAGCAAGCAGTTCTTGACACTAAAAACAAAATTCAGTCTGGATATGCCAAAATCGTTGCCAACCGCGGAAAATATAACCGCAGAGCTCTTGCTAAGCTCTACGCCACTTACTGCGACCACTTGGTCCTTTACCTTTCGGGACTCTACCCCCAGCTGAAGAAGAAGGATGTAGCAGCTATTCGAATAGCATACTTCCGCTACTGTAAATTCCTCCTCTACTTGCCAATTTGGTATAAAAATCGAAAAATGATAACTAAATTTTCAGTAACTAATATAACTGTTAAACTTGACGAGCTGCATAGGAATCTGTCGGTCGCTGCATTTTCTCCACATCACTGTCTTGTCCGTTTGTTTGAAGTGTAATCTGTTCGATGTGTAAAGTTGTATCCTAATTTTTAAGTTGTGTTTCTTTCTTTTCTTTATGTACTCCACTATTTCTATTTTATAGAAGTGGGTAAATAAAAATATTCATTCATTCATTCATTCTAACCTTGTGGGAAAACAAACCTTGCGTTAAAACCAACCTTGTGGGAAAACCAACCTTGTGGGGAAACAAACCTTTCGGGAAAACCAACCTTGTGGGAAAACAAACCTTGTGGGAAAACAAACCTTGTGGGAAAACAAACCTTGTGAGAAAACAAACCTTGTGGGGAAACAAACCTAGTGGGAAAACAAACCTTGTGAGAAAACAAACCTTGTGGGAAAACCAACCTTATGGGAAAACAAACCTAGTGGGAAAACAAACCTTGTGGGTAAACAAACCTAGTGGGAAAACAAACCTTGTGAGAAAACAAACCTTGTGGGGAAACAAACCTTGCGGTAAAACTAACCTTGTGGGAAAACAAACCTTGCGGGAAAACCAACCTTGTGGGAAAACCAACCTTGTGGGGAAACAATCCTCTCGGGAAAACCAACCTTGTGGGAAAACAAACCTTGTGGGAAAACAAACCTTGTGGGAAAACAAACCTTGTGGGAAAACAAACCTTGTGAGAAAACAAACCTTGTGGGGAAACAAACCTAGTGGGAAAACAAACCTTGTGAGAAAACAAACCTTGTGGGAAAACCAACCTTATGGGAAAACAAACCTAGTGGGAAAACAAACCTTGTGGGGAAACAAACCTTTCGGGAAAACCAAGCTTGTGGGAAAACAAACCTTGTGGGAAAACAAACCTTGTGGGAAAACGAACCTTGTGGGAAAACACACCTTATGGGAAAACAAACCTTGTGGGGAAACAAACCTTGTGGGAAAACCAACCTTGCGGGAAAGCGAACGTTTTGGGAAAACCAACACAGTGGGAAAACAAAACTTGTGGGAAAACCAACCTTGCGGGAAAACCAACCTTCGGGGAAAACAAAGTTTGTGGGAAAACAAACCTTGTAAGAAAACCAACCTCGTGGGAAAAACAACCTAGTGGGAAAACAAACCTTGTGAGAAAACAAACCTTGTGGGAAAACCAACCTTATGGGGAAAGCGAACCTTTTGGGAAAACGAACACAGTGGGAAAACAAACCTAGTGGGAAAACAAATCTTGTGAGAAAACAATCCTTGTGGGAAAACAAACCTTGTGGGGAAACAAACCTTGCGGGAAAACTAACCTTGTGGGAAAACAAACCTTGCGGGAAAACAAACCTTGTGGGAAAACCAACCTTGTGGGGAAACAAACCTTTCGGGAAAACCAACCTTGTGGGAAAACAAACCTTATGGGAAAACAAACCTTGTGGGAAAACAAACCTTGTGGGAAAACGAACCTTGTGGGAAAACAAACCTTATGGGAAAACAAACCTTGTGGGGAAACAAACCTTGTGGGAAAACCAACCTTGCGGGAAAGCGAACCTTTTGGGAAAACCAACACAGTGGGAAAACAAACCTTGTGGGAAAACCAACCTTGCGGGAAAACCAACCTTGGGGGAAAACAAAGCTTGTGGGAAAACAAACCTTGTGGGAAAACCAACCTCGTGGGAAAAACAACCTAGTGGGAAAACAAACCTTGTGAGAAAACAAACCTTGTGGGAAAACCAACCTTATGGGGAAAGCAACCCTGCGGGAAAACCAACCTTGTGGGAAAACCAACCTTGTGGGAAAGCGAACCTTTTGGGAAAACCAACACTGTGAGAAAACAAACCTAGTGGGAAAACAATTCTTGTGAGAAAACAAACCTTGTGGGGAAACAAACCTTTCGGGAAAACCAACCTTTTGGGAAAACCAACACAGTGGGAAAGCAAACCTTGTGGGAAAACCAACCTTGCGGGAAAACCAACCTTGGGGGAAAACAAAGCTTGTGGGAAAACAAACCTTGTGGGAAAACCAACCTCGTGTGAAAAAAAACCTAGTGGGAAAACAAACCTTGTGAGAAAACAAACCTTGTGGGAAAACCAACCTTATGGGGAAAGCAACCCTGCGGGAAAACCAACCTTGTGGGAAAACCAACCTTGTGGGAAAACCAACACAGTGGGAAAACAAACCTAGTGGGAAAACAAACCTTGTGAGAAAACAATCCTTGTGGGAAAAAAAACCTTGTGGGGAAACAAACCTTGCGGGAAAACAAACCTTGTGAGAAAACAAACCTTGTGGGGAAACAAACCTTGTGAGAAAACAAACCTTGTGGGGAAACAAACGTTGCGGGAAAACTAACCTTGTGGGAAAACAAACCTTGCGGGAAAACCAACCTTGTGGGAAAACCAACCTTGCGGGAAAACTAACCTTGTGGGAAAACCAACCTTGCGGGAAAACCAACCTTGTTGGAAAACCAACCTTGTGGGGAAACAAACCTTTCGGGAAAACCAACCTTGTGAGAAAACAAACCTTGTGGGAAAACCAACCTTATGGGGAAAGCAACCCTGCGGGAAAACCAACCTTGTGGGAAAACCAACCTTGTGGGAAAGCGAATCTTTTGGGAAAACCAACACAGTGGGAAAACCAACCTTGTGGGAAAACAAACCTTGCGGGAAAACCAACCTTGTGGGAAAACCAACCTTGTGGGGAAACAAACCTTTCGGCAAAACCAACCTTGTGAGAAAACAAATCTTGTGGGAAAACCAACCTTATGGGGAAAGCAACCCTGCGGGAAAACCAACCTTGTGGGAAAACCACCTTGTGGGAATGCGAACCTTTTGGGAAAACAAACCTTGTGAGAAAACAAACCTTGTGGGGAAACAAACCTTGCGGGAAAACTAACCTTGTGGGAAAACAAACCTTGCGTGAAAACCAACCTTGTGGGAAAACCAACCTTGTGGGGAAACAAACCTTTCGGGAAAACCAACCTTGTGGGAAAACAAACCTTGTGGGAAAACAAACCTTGTGGGAAAACAAACCTTGTGGGAAAACAAACCTTGTGAGAAAACAAACCTTGTGGGGAAACAAACCTAGTGGGAAAACAAACCTTGTGGGAAAACCAACCTTATGGGAAAACAAACCTAGTGGGAAAACAAACCTTGTGGGGAAACAAACCTTTCGGGAAAACCAACCTTGTGGGAAAACAAACCTTGTGGGAAAACAAACCTTGTGGGAAAACGAACCTTGTGGGAAAACAAACCTTATGGGAAAAACAAACCTTGTGGGGAAACAAACCTTGTGGGAAAACCAACCTTGCGGGAAAGCGAACCTATTGGGAAAACCAACACAGTGGGAAAACAAACCTTGTGGGAAAACCAACCTTGCGGGAAAACCAACCTTGGGGGAAAACAAAGCTTGTGGGAAAACAAACCTTTTGGGAAAAACAACCTAGTAGGAAAACAAACCTTGTGAGAAAACAAACCTTGTGGGAAAACCAACCTTATGGGGAAAGCAGCCCTGCGGGAAAACCAACCTTATGGGAAAACCAAGCTTGTGGGAAAGCGAACCTTTTGGGAAAACCAACAGAGTGGGAAAACAAACCTTGTGAGAAAACAATCCTTGTGGGAAAACAAACCTTGTGGGGAAACAAACCTTGCGGGAAAACTAACCTTGTGGGAAAACAAACCTTGCGGGAAAACCAACCTTGTGGGAAAACCAACCTTGTGGGGAAACAAACCTTTCGGGAAAACCGTCCTTGTGGGAAAACAAACCTTATGGGAAAACAAACCTTGTGGGAAAACAAACCTTGTGGGAAAACAAACCTTGTGGGGAAACAAACCTAGTGGGAAAACAAACCTTGTGAGAAAACAAACCTTGTGGGGAAACAAACCTTTCGGGAAAACAAACCTTGTGGGAAAACAAACCTTATGGGAAAACAAACCTTGTGGGAAAACAAACCTTGTGGGAAAACGAACCTTGTGGGAAAACAAACCTTATGGGAAAACAAACCTTGTGGGAAAACAAACCTTGTGGGAAAACGAACCTTGTGGGAAAACAAACCTTATGGGAAAACAAACCTTGTGGGGAAAGAAACCTTGTGGGAGAACCAACCTTGCGGGAAAGCGAACATTTTGGGAAAACCAACACAGTGGGAAAACAAACCTTGTGGGAAAACCAACCTTGCGGGAAAACCAACCTTGGGGGAAAACAAAGCTTTCGGGAAAACAAACCTTGTGAGAAAACAAACCTTGTGGGGAAACAAACCTTGCGGGAAAACTAACCTTGTGGGAAAACAAACCTTGCGGGAAAACCAACCTTGTGGGAAAACCAACCTTGTGGGGAAACAAAACTTTCGGGAAAACCAACCTTGTGGGAAAACAAACCTTGTGGGAAAACAAACCTTGTGGGAAAACAAACCTTGTGGGAAAACAAACCTTGTGAGAAAACAAACCTTGTGGGGAAACAAACCTAGTGGGAAAACAAACCTTGTGAGAAAAAAAACCTTGTGGGAAAACCAACCTTCTGGGAAAACAAACCTAGTGGGAAAGCAAACCTTGTGGGGAAACAAACCTTTCGGAAAAACCAACCTTGTGGGAACCCACTAGGTTGTTTTTCAACAAACAAAACAAACAAGGTTTGTTTTCCCACAAGGTTTGTTTTCCCACAATTATGGGAATGGGAAAACCAACCTTGCGGGAAAGCGAGCCTTTCGGGAAAACCAACACAGTGGGAAAACAAACCTTGTGGGAAAACCAACCTTGCGGGAAAACCAACCTTGGGGGAAAACAAAGCTTGTGGGAAAACAAACCTTGTGGGAAAACCAACCTCGTAGGAAAAACAACCTATTGGGAAAACAAACCTTGTGAGAAAACAAACCTTGTGGGAAAACCAACCTTATGGGGAAAGCAACCCTGCGGGAAAACCAACCTTGTGGGAAAACCAACCTTGTGGGAAAGCGAACCTTTTGGGAAAACCAACACAGTGGGAAAACAAACCTTGTGGGAAAACCAACCTTGCGGGAAAACCAACCTTGGGGGAAAACAAACCTTGTGGGAAAACAAACCTTGTGAGAAAACAAACCTTGTGGGGAAACAAACCTTGTGAGAAAACAAACCTTGTGGGAAAACCAACCTCGTGGGAAAAACAACCTAGTGGGAAAAAAAACCTTGTGAGAAAACAAACCTTGTGGGAAAACCAACCTTATGGGGAAAGCAACCCTGCGGGAAAACCAACCTTGTGGGAAAGCGACCCTTTTGGGAAAACCAACACAGTAGGAAAACAAACCTTGTGGGAAAACAAACCTTGTGAGAAAACAATCCTTG